>APFE031634974.1:0-28326 GCA_000404065.3 Pinus taeda
TGAGTTTCATCTCCATTTTGATATGGATATTCAATCTGTAAATAGATTTTGTTACAATATCATGGATCAATAACATGCTTTACTAATACTACATGTCCAAAATGCAATAACCCATGTTCATAGAGCACAAGTTCACATGGCATTTTCCTAATTAATCAATTAAATTAAAAGGAAATAAAAGACAACCACATTTTATATAGATCTCAAATTTTGATTGTTTTTCCTTTACCTACAAGAATCAACAACTAGGTCATTTCCATACCTGCACATGTTAAAAATATGTACATTTAAAAAAAATGGAACAAGATTCTTAAACATGGAGATTTAGCCTCACTGTAGCATGGACATTCTTAATCTATAAATAAACATTCATACACTACCACTCACCAATACCTTGTCTTATTAACACATCATGCCCACAAATTCTATGTCACTTCAAATGATGCTTGTGCATATGACATTTTTTTATCAATCAATTGAATTAAGAGGGATAAAAACTCTAACTACTTTGGAAATAAATCTTAACCTTTAATTTGTGTATATTATTATGAATATTCTATAATATCCTTTGATATTAACTCTCTGCCATTCATCTAATAATTATTAGAAACTAAGTTAAAATTTTAGAATCTTTATTTCAAAATAAACACTAATCTCTAATAATTATGAGTGTAATTAATAGTTTAGAAATATTATTTTAAAATAGAGAACCTATCACTTTAGTCATTCAGATTACTTAAGTATATCTCATATAATTATATTTCTTGCTATTTGGGTATGCCGTTGTCATTACAATTCATATATTGTTCAAAGTGTTATTGTTAATGATCGAATGACAGAATGCAATGACGATTTGTGTTATTTCATAATTGAATGAAATATTATAATGTTACTTTCAACTTTCTCTAATATGCATATTTAAGTCAATAGGATTTTTATGCTGAGATTCCTCCTCACGACATTGTAGCAGATTCACTGACATTCAAAACATATACCATTTTTATGGTGTGATTAATCGTTGGCCTTCAAACTGGGATTTGCTATGTCTGAGTTTCTTGGACTCTTAATAACTACGTGCTAGCCACATGGTAGAGTGTGACATCATGATTGTGGAAAGGAAGTTATGTCATAAAGCCAATGAGTGGTGCCTTCTGAGGCTAAGACCTTTAGCTTGGGACATGAGGTCAATCCTTTAGAATATTGTGCTACAAAATTTTCCAATGTGTAATGAATGGGACCACATCACATGTGCATGGAACTTTATAATATCCTCAAATCACAATCAACAATCTCAAATTGTAGCATTTGGTTGCAGTCCCAAAACCTTGCGATATCCAATGAGTGACATTGCCTGATCTACATGGAGAGGAAATCAATGAAGCCCCAAATCATAGCCCTCTCTATTGTTTATTTCCAAATGGAGGTGTAACCTTGGTGTGTGACATGTCAATTCACCGATTTTCAATCGCCAATCACCTCCTACATTTTGACCTTGGTGTTGTGGCTCTTCACATGACCGCAATCTATCCCATGTGTCATAGCCCTTCAATCACAGTTTATCAATAAGAGGTTTCACTTCGATGCACAATACGCCTCAATCTAAAATTGATGATCTCCCATACGTGACACAATCACTGCCACATATATTCCACCAATCACCTTTTTAATAATCCCATGTGTCACCCTTGATTCCTTTGAGCTCTTTGTGACGATGGTGCTAGCACCCAAATCAGAGCCCTCTCTATCTGCAATTTCCTATTGGTGGTGCAACCTTGGTGCACGACATGTCAAATCGCCAATTGTTGATTGTTGATCACTTTCTGTGTTTGGGCTTGGTCATGTGGCTATTCACATGACCACAGTCTAGACATTGTATCAAAGTCATTCAATTGTAGGTTTCATTTCGATGCAAAATATGAATCAACCTCTGATCGTTGATCTCCCATACGGGATGCCATCACAGCCATGTATCTTCGACATGTCACCTTTTGAATAATTCCATGTGTCACCACTTTGTGGTCTAATCTGTGCCTTGCAACTATCAAACCCTCTTGCCACATGTCAACCATGTTGCCACACCATGATGATGTCAACCTCCCCGTGTCACTTGGTGCAGCCAATTGTTGGCTCCAACGCGTCCCTTAACATATCCAATAGCTATTAGTGACGTGCCTCTTATCAGGGCCAGTCATTTTGCTGCTACGTGTCCCTTTGGGAGGAGACAGAAAAGGCTCAAGCTTCTTTGGTTTTGCAGACAAATCCTTTGCAAATTTTTTATCACCCATCTCGACACTTTAATATTACAGTCTCATTTCTTATGGTTTCCTCCATATCGCAACTCACAATATCGACACTTTTAAGATGTGGCCCATACTAGAAAATTTCCCCTTGAGACTAGATGTGATTTTCTATTGAATTAGGTTCCATATATTTGGAGGGTCCAGATATCAGAACGAGTGGCAATATCCAAAGTCAAAAGACAAAACTTCTGAAAACAGGGCATTTGGAGGCTGACAAGGATTTTTAGATATCTGAAACATATAAAGAAATGACAAATCAGACATTTAGGAAATTCTTGTTGGTCTATTTGTTAGATTAACCTCTTGATAATAAAGTTGTATCGTACAAATAACATCATAGAAATCATTTTCGAAATTTCCAATACATGTAGCATTGGTCCTGTATAATAATAAGCAAATATCTAAATTCCAAATCTCTGAACTCTATTATGGACTTCCGACCACTAATATGCAACCCCTATCTTTTTATCTTACCAAACTTAAATGTGAAATCACTTCTGCCCCTTATTGTGGCTTTTGGAATTGACATTTGATAAGATCCACCGCTTATGCATGTATCTTGCTCTCACTATCTATTTTATTCATTTATTACCATTGGTTAGTTGACTACGTGCTTTTCCTATCGTTTTATTATCCCTCATATGAAAATCACATGTTTTACACCCTTGTATAGAGGAAAATTAATATGATCGATTTCCCTTTTTTGTCAACACAATTCCAAAATATTTCTTCTGGTGTCAAGGTTTCAATGCCCAAAAACATCGATATATATTTCAGATTTTTTTAACAATTGCAACTTAAAACTTCTATGCGCATGTTGGTCTCAGTGGCTACTCTATTAATTAATATAATTAAGGGATTGACCATGTGCGTTTATTTTCGCTCACACGGAATTTATATATTTATGTCTTAGACACTTTATTATATGCATTTATTCAAACACGCCACATTGATATATTGGATCAAACTTTACACTTGCAATATCTTGAAAATGATTCTTCTGATGTGAAAGTTTCAAAATCCATACATCTTGACGTCAAGAACTGCTCTACTCAATAATCTAATTAATGGCCCACCTATGTGCATTTATTCTCTTTTTACTCTCGCTCAGACGAGCATCTCTGTCATTGTCTATGTCATTGGAAACCCTGCGACCTCTGCCACATGTTCTGACTATAATTTATTTATCCCTCTTCTTAGATGGTAGATGGTTTTGTGTTATATTTATCCTCTCCATGTTGCACTATTCTATGGATTTTTCAAGTTTCATTTTCTATTGTTGTTGGTGTGCTATTGCTAGTATGTTTCTGTTGCTCTTGTTGTTTCTATTGCATGCCATGCCACTACCTTTAACCAGACAACTGCCCTATAGTTTAAATAACAAAAAGGTTATAATTGTGAACCCACTAACCATATCATTTTTTGCACTCAAATGGAAAGTATCAATTTTTTAATACTGCATATATAGCTTAGAATACTATGCGCATTGTCATGATGTATAACACACCTACCTGTAGAGTTTCTGAAATGCCATATATAGACAACCAACATTCTATCCTTAAACATTTCAATCTCCTTTCCCCCTCCCTTTGATTATTGGTAACAATCTGAATTGTAAATAATTCTTCTTTCATTTAACTACAAGTATGCCAATCCTATGAATGATCACACTCACTAATTCATTTTTTGATGAGAAGAGATCTGGGTATACGCCAGAATCCCCTTTCTTAACCAATTCTTAGCCCCCTAGGCGTGAAGTCTTATATAATCATGGAGTTAAAATCCTGCTTTAATAATATGATATGCACAGCAAATTTAATGACAAACTTATGAATGAACCACCAGCAACTTAACTGTCGGCCGATATATGGTCAGCGCACAGCTATGAGTGGCAAGCTTATAAATAAACCGTTAACAAGCTATGGGAATATGGGCGCATAGCTATTATCAAAGTTTCCATATAGGAATGTTGCTCTAACAAGGTACCGTGTACTCTCTGTAGTATTCAAGGCATAAGAATACTTATTATCTCCTGGAAAATATCTTAAACTCTGATATTGTCGACGGGTTTCAGTCAAAATATTTATTTTTACTGCCTTGCCACTAGTCACAGATCCCACGTCAGGAATCCACTGAAGCCCAGTGGTATTATCAGAGTTTAAGATATTTTCCAGCAGATAATAAGCAGTATTGTTATGCCTTGAATACTACAGAGAGTACACGGTACCTTGTTAGAGTAACATTCCTATATGGCAACTTTGATAATAGCTGTGCGCCCATATTCCCATAGCTTGTTAACGGTTTATTTATAAGCTTGCCACTAATAGCTCTGTGCTTACCATATATCGGCCGACAGTTTAGTTGCTGGTGGTTCATTCATAAGTTTGTCATTAAATTTGCTGTGCATATCATATCATTAAAGCGGGATTTTAAGTCCATGATTATATAAGACTTCACGCCTAGGGGGCTAAGAATTGGTTAAGAAAGGGGATTCTAGCGTATACCCAGATCTCTTCTCATCAAGTGGTATTAGAGCAGGGAAAGGATTCCTGAGAGAAGAAAGAAGAATGCGAGAAGGAGCGGAAAGAGGTACAGTTGTGTTAAATATGGAGAGTTTATGGTTTTTCTATTGTGAAGATGGCGGCAGCGGAAGGTGAGAAGATTTGCAGCAACCTAGAGAAGGATGCCAAAAGACCGAGTGCGGAGGGCTTGGTGAGGTATCATGTAACAGAGGAGACTGTTACCGCAGAGGTTGGTTGCACTGAAGGAATGCAGTGGTTAAACTTAATAAGGACAAGGAGAAGCATATGACCAGGAGGTCATAAATTTTTGTGCCTCAGGAGTCTGATGCAGGTGCATCTCACCCTTTTCTTAATTAAAGAAAAATCCAAGTGGAGCATGAAGACGTGGACCAGCGGAGTTGAATAAAGGGAAAAAACAGAGAAAATCTCCCTTAAAGCAGTTAAAGAAAAAAAATTAAAGAGAGAATGGATAAGACTAGATAGACTTCCTATTGTTATAGCCTGCATGCTTTTTTGGAGAGTTTTTGTGGAGAAAAATCAGAAGAGGATAGGATCGGTCCTTCATAAGACTTTTTATATAAATGTAATGAAATAGGGGTGTAATAGATATCTTATTTTGTGAAGAAAAATGTGAGTGGGCAAGATGTAGCCGAGCATGAGTTCGTTTTAAGGCTGAAAGGCCTTAACTTTGTAATTGTTCCGTAAATATATAAAAGTGTGTTTATGTTTTGTGTTAATTGTATATGCTATGTGTTTTATAAATGAGTCAAACTTGTGTTCTGTAAATAAAAATGGTGTTGCAGGCACTCGGCGGCGGCTGCATGAATGTTCAAATGAGAGCAAGATAGACTATAACGGTGAATTAATTAAAAGGATTCCCAAAGATTGAGTGCGCCCATAACCCAAAGGTCCAGGATCAAGATTTTTAAAGAATTTGGGATTTTGGGCACCCCCCAAAATCCCAATTTCTTTAGAAAAACAAGATCCTAGACTTGTGGGTTATGGCCCACTCAATCTTCCACTGTGCTACAATAGGAATATCCAACCACCGTTCTTAAGAATGAAACCAGAGTGTAAGGAATTCTGCGCACATAATTTTTTTGAAGGCACACACATTATATCATTATAGCAGCACACTGTTGAACGCACAACGTTATCAGAGCTTTTGTAACATAATACAATACACAGTAGATGAATTTATGCGTACAGTGCACATGCATTTAACAAACACACAACTCAACCCATTTATCATTAACAAATAAACACCATCGAAATTATAGTTGCAGCGTATGGAAAGTTTGTTGGACTGCGCACTGTATACAGTTGTTCAACTGCCACGGTACAGGTAATTAACACAGCATTCAAATGTAAGTGTCGCTGCTTCCCATCGAATCCTACAGGCATACATATCATAAAAAGAACAGTCTATGCACCGCTATTCTTTAAACACATCCAAATGCCACAGCGTTTTCAAATAATACCACAACGTTTTTCATATGTATCTACAGGCATACGCATAACCCAAGTTAATGGACAGCACTGCACAACTACTCTAAAAGCACGTCCATACCTTTCTATTAATCCATCAAAAAACAAATCTATAAGTTAATACGCAGGGTATTCAAACAACACTAAACCCAGGTTTATATATTACACAAAACACTTACAAAATTAAGGCATTTCAGCCTTAAACTGAGCTCACGCTCGACTACATTTTACTCACACATTTTTTCCTCACAAAAACATATATCCCTCGCACCCTATTACATTACATTTATATAAGATGCATTACGAAGAATTGATAAGATTTTCTCCTAGTTTTTCTACAATGAAAGCTCTCCAAAAAGCGTGCATGGTTGTATCCATCTTATCTGCTTTAAATTAACCGCTTTAAATTCGCTTTTCTGCTTTAAAACAAGGTTTTCTCTATTCTGATCCTCTGGTCCACATTTTCTAGCTTTGTTACTGGTTGCTCTCGCATCAGACTCCCGAGGCACAAAAATTTATCACCTCCTGGTCATATGCTTCTCCTGGTCTTTAGCAATTTTATCCACTGCATTCCTTCACTGCAACCAACCTCTGCAGTAACAGCCTCCTCTGTTACATGATACCTCACCAAGCCCTCCACACTCTGCCTTTTGGCATCCTCTAGGTTGCTGCAAATCTTCTCACCTTCAGCTGCCACCATCTCCACAATAGCAAGACCATAAACTCTCCATCTTCCTCGTTCCTCGTTCCGCAGAATCTTTTACTGCTCTGATACCACCTGATGAAAAGAGATATGGGTATACGCCATAATCCCCTTTCTTAACCAATTCATATCCCTCTAGGCGTTAAGCCTTATATAATCATCGACTTAAAATCCCGCTTTAATGACTTATTTGATCTTTATATTTATCGGAAGCCACCAACCATATATGATATATGATATTCACACAGCTAGTCTAATGATAAACACCCACAGCTTAAATGCACAACAATTTAAATAAGGTTGTCATGAAACTTACGGACGGTGCGCACAGCCACGAAGTTTATACACACAGGTCCTCGGTCTTTCCAGGAATTTATGCAACTGTACTGAATCGATCAATGTAATTAACTGCGTTGTTCATATAAACAATCCACGACGATTATATGCAGTTTGAATATTAATATTTCACGCCCGGACCCGGTCTCTAACCGCCTGAGGAATACACATTCCTAACTTTTAACAGTGCATACACATCCCCCACTTCTTGATGGCGTATTCTTTCTCATTTCGTATGATGGCGTCGGCTTCATAACGTTTTTGGAACCTGTATTCAACGCATAGACAACAACCAATTCTTGGAATCCTTACTAAATCATGGAAATGGCATATTTCTCAACTTTACGGTGATTCTTTTAAAATATATCCAATCGAACATAATAAATAAAGCAACAAAACGGTTCTGTCACGGACAGCTAGCAACCAATCTGACAAAAACAAGGCCGTGCTCTTTTCATTGGCAGCCAACCTTATATTCAACCAACAGCGCACCTCTTAACTGTGTATTTGATTAATAAAAATCATGAACATCCATGATTATGCAGCATATATGGATTTATACGTTCTTTAGCTGGAAATTACACTGAGATTTAAAGATATCTGCCACTGTCCCCAAGAAATTTCACTACACAAGTAATTCTATCTCATGCAAACCAATCACACCAATATTAAAAGTTGTGGAACATTTCAACATTACAGCAATTTCAAAACACCAGTACACCACATACGGTTGTTTGTTACACGAGAGAGTTCATTGAAATGATACTGGCCTCGCCTCCCCTTCCAGCCTGCGGCCAAGTCCTTTATTCATATAGATAATTTTTTTCTTACAAAAGTAGCCTTTTACTGCCTTTTACAAGGTAATTTAAGGTTTTTTTACAATTTGGCTATCTTTTGAAAAGATAGCATGTTTTATTCTCCATTCTCGATCACCCGTGAATCTAATGATGGACCGCTTGTTGGCTCTAATGACAGTCTTCCCAATTTGATTGAAATATCTTCAATATCCGCTTGGCTATCCCTTGTAAGGCCTTCTAGATCATCAGTCATTTAATTAATAACTCCTTTACTATGTAAAATTTACAAGGCCTTCAATCTAGATTGGGATTAGATGCCTTTGCATACAAACTATTATTATAAGGATGGAGCACGCACGGCAATTTCAAACCCACACCACAATTCAACATATGATATTATAACACTACAACCTGTAGTGTAATTTCGGTGCGCTGTCCATACAATATCACATACAATATCACCATGAAATATACGTTGTCCGTTGTCCATACAATACCACCATACTAAAGCCGCACAATTCATATGTTTTTTAATTGATGTTTGGGCGCACAATAAATATATGTTCCATTGGCATACAATTCAAAACGCTGTAAAGACAGCGCACACACAACCACTATCGTTATGCACATCTAATCCTTCATAAATAAAACAGTGCCATCCAATTGTGCGCACAAACATCAATTAAAAAACATATGAACTGTGCGGGTTTATTATGGTGGTATTGTATGGACAGCAGACAACGTATATTTCATGGTGATATTGTATGTGATATTGTATGGACAGCGCACCGAAATTACACTACAGGTTGTAGTGTTATAATATCATATGTTAAATTTTGGTGTGGGTTTGAAATTGTTGTGCATGCTCCATCCTTATAATAATAGTTTGTATGCAAAGGCATCTAATCCCATTCTGGATTGAAGGCCTTGTAAATTTTACACAGTAAAGGAGTTATTAATTAAATGACTGATGATCTAGAAGGCCTTACAAGGGATAGCCAGGCAGATATTGAAGATATTTCAATCAAATTGGGAAGACTGTCATTAGAGCCAGCAAGCTGTCCATCATAAGTGGTATCAGAGCGGGAATATTTTCTTGAAGAAGTTTGTTTTTTTTAGTATGTTTTTTTGAAGAACTGAAGAAAGTTTTGTTGAAGATCTGATATGTAGCATGCACAAGTGAACAGGATTGCAGCAGTGGAAAGAAGACAAGATTAGGCAAGATCTTAAAGGTGAGATTGTTTTTCTGATTTGGAATTGTAAATGAAGTTTATGGTTGCAGAGAAGGTGGCAGTGAACCTGGCATTCAGCTGAAGGTTGGATAGAGAGGACAACTAAAGTGTTCTCAGGAGAGAGTGGGAGATTGCAGAAGCCTAGAAGGAGCAAAGGTGTTGCTCAGGAAGAGGTTCCAGATGGAGGACCCATGCTTACCAAAAGACTAAGTGAGGAGAGCTTAGTGAGGTAAGATTGCAACCAGGAGGACTAGCTGTTGCAGAGGCTTGTTGCAAAGGAACTCATGAAGAAAGAAGAGAAGAAGATGACTACTAATAGTCATAGCAAAGGTTCGGGAAAAATCCACAGTAGAGGACATAAGAAAGAGGATGCCAAGGTAAATGGCAAGAAGATGAGTCAAAAGGAAGCTTATCAGATAGCACTGAAAGTGGAGGAAAGACTCATGAGGAAGTAGTCTGCCAGAGGGAGAGGGACTTTCAGAGGAAAAGAAAGTCAAGGTGGTAGTGGGAGATCTACAACACCTGCAAAAGGAGCTAGCAGTAGCTCAACCCAGCATGCATCCATAGGAGGTGATGCAAGAGGTAGAGGAGGAGGCAGAGAAATAAGATGCTACAGATGCAATAAGCTAGGACACAGAGCTTTTGAGTGCCCAGAGAGTGTAGACATAAAGCAGAGGAATGCAATTGTTGCTCCACCTGAGGAAGAGGCACCAGTGGCAGCAGTAACAGAAGAAGTGGATACACCAGAAAGCAGAGAGTCTTTGGTACTTAACAAAGTTTTGATCAAGACAGCAAAGGAGGTGACTGAACTGCCACAAAGGAAGGCCTTATTCAGGACAATGTGTAAAGTCCAAGGGAAATGTTGCCAGATGATCATTGATAGTGGCAGCACTGATAATTTGGTTTCTAGAGAAGTAGTGGAGAAATTGAAGCTGAGGACAATGAAGCGTCCAACACCTTATAAAGTGTCATGGTTGAAAAAGGGGCATCAACTGCTTGTAAGTGAACAGTGTGAAGTAGAATTCCAAGTGGGCAAGTACAAAGATAAAATTGTTTGTGATGTGATGCCTATGGATGTGTGTCACATATTGCTTGGAAGACCTTGGGAATATGACAGGTCAGCCATGCATGATGGGAAGAGGAACACCTACAAATTTGGAAAGGATGGTGTTAATCATACATTGTTGCCTTTGCAGGAGGATGTACCAGGACAGAAGATTGATTCAAAAACTCTGTTATTTGGAGGAAAGGAATACTTGGAGCAGACAATGGATGTACAGTTGAAACAGGAAGAACTCAGAGCAGGGACTGTAAATGATGATGTGATGCTCCAACAATGCTACAAAGGAATTTCACTGTTGGAATACTGGTTGGAGAATCCAGGTTATGACAGGGAAAATGCAGCAGATGGAAGAGTTCAACACAGTGAACAAGTACAAAAAATCGCCATGGGAGCAGATGACATGGGACAAAGACTTGTTGACAGTCTTGAGGATTCTTCAAAGGATTCTTTGAGAAGTTTGGATCAGCATACTGATGTGCTGATAGTGGAGGATTCAGAACAGTATACTGAAATGCTAGCAAAGGAATACAAGGCATTGATGCCTTATGATTTTTATTCTAACCAGTCTTTTGTGAATGCAGGTATTGTTGCAGAATATTTGAGTAGTGAAATGTAGGGAGAAGAAGTTTTCTGTTCCAGAAGACAAGAGGGTATGGATGATTGGGTGGCAGTCGGAACAGAAACAAGAATAAGAGCAATAAGTCAGCAAGCAACAGGACAGACTGAGCAAGCCATCTTATCTCAGCAGGCAGCAAGAAACCAACAGTTTGAAGAATTATTGGACAAAGAAATTGAGCTCATTAGAAGAGTCATGTTAAAAGCATCTCAGCGAGAAACATCAGCAACGAAGAGAAGCAGTGGAAGCAGCAGCAAGATGAAAACAGAGACAAATTATGAAAGTGCAGGTAATGGAGCAAGACATCATAAAATATGGGGACCTGGAGAAAGGCAGCAAGTAACAGCAGATGAGGACTTGCAGAACAAAGTATGGGATCCAGGCGGACAAGATAAAAAAAAAAAAGCATGATCAGGAGATCATGATCATTTTCAACCTTGGGTGTATGATGCGGGAGCATCTAGAACATCTTCATTTGTAAATATGGAATAAAATGGGGATAGAATTTCTATGATTTTTTAGCTAAAATTAGTATAAAAAAATAGGGAATAAAGCTTCCAGCTTTAATTCATTGTGAAAAAAAGGAAAAATCTTGCTTTTCCTAAGAGATAAGGTCTTATCTATTCTTTATGTACATACCCATTATTATTATAAATTAATGAAGCAGCTACAACTCTCATCAGAGAGAGAGGTGGTGTCAAAGCATAATTTCAAAGCCTCTCTGGCATCTTAGTGCAAGGGTTTTTTTATGAATGTATCCATAATTAATTGACTGTGTGTGTGTGTGTATGGACTGTGGGGCTGTGTGCTCTGCCATAAGTTTTATGACAGCCGGTTGTGGATAATTCTTATGTTATTTAAATTTTTGTTCGTTAAACGGTGAGTCACTGTGCTTATATTATATATATAGCCATGGAGAAACGTTATGAGGATTAAATATGCAGTGCGCATGTTCTACATTTCCGTGGGGAAATTTTGTGTGTGTGTATACGCTTCTTCCTGTGCGCGTGGAATAAGAAATTTCTTGTTTAATTAATGAGATCATCATAAGTCTATGCACATTGTTTATATTATCTGATATATGTTGGATCGATTGCCGTTGAGTAAAATTCTGGAGTGTATGCTGGGTTCGCTGGCTATGCCCGTTTGAGGAAGCTCATCCATCCCATCGTATTATTGGGGTTGTGTTTTTAAAGAACCAGAATTTAAAGTGTAATGTGCGCATAGGTATGTGTATAAGATTATGGGTTTCGGTTAATGAGAATTGATGCCACATACGGGATTTGTAACGCTTTAAATTATTATGATGCGTTCTGTGTTTGGGCAGAAATTTATTGTAATTGTTATGATTGTATTTAGTCGTGGGTTAACACATCAATCTCAAGGATCGATTCCAGGAAAGCGGGTATTCTAAACCAGAGATTTGACTGTTTGTTGGTATTTCTAATTTGATGATCAGAATGCCTTATGTTATTTCACTGAGCTGGAGAATCGCTGTGATTTTTTATTGAAGGGTCCTGGTTATTGCAGGGAGGAGCCTTGCATCAAGTGGTATTAGAGCAGTAAAAGATTCTGCGGAATGAGGAACGAGGTACAGTTGTGTTAAAGATGGAGAGTTTATGGTCTTGCTATTGTGCAGATGGCAGCAGCTGAAGGTGAGAAGATTTGCAGCAACCTAGAGGATGCCAAAAGACCGAGTGCGGAGGGCTTGGTGAGGTATCATGTAATAGAGGAGGTTGTTACTGCAAAGATTGGTTGCAATGAAGGAATGCAGTGGATAAAATTGCTAAAGACCAGGAGAAGCATATGACCAGGAGGTCATAAATTGTTGTGCCTCGGGAGTCTGACGCGGGAGCAACCAGCAACAAAGCTAGTAAATGTGGACCAGAGGATCAGAATAGAGAAAAGCTTGTTTTAAAGAAGAAAATCAAATTTAAAGCGGATAATTTAAAGCAGATAAGATGGATACAGCCATGCACACTTTTTGGAGAGCTTCCATTGTAGAAAAACTAGGAGAAAATCTTATCAATTCTTCCTAATGCATCTTATACAAATGTAATGTAATAGGGTGTGAGGGATATATGTTTTTGTGAGGAAAAACTGTGTGAGTAAAATGTAGTCGAGCATGAGCTCAGTTTAAGGCTGAAATGCCTTAATTTTGTAAGTGTTTCACCTGCAAACATACACAAATTGTCAGATTTAAAACCATGTGACCCTTTGGTCTTACTTGAAGTTTTAGTCTTCAAGTCTTCATCTTCACTATCTCCCAGAAATTCTCCTTGTTCCATTTCAACTTCCTCTTGACTCATCTTCTTGCCATTTACCTTGGCATCCTCTTTCTTAAGTCCTCTACTGTGGCTTTTTCCTCAACCTCTGCTATGACTATTAGTAGTCATCTTCTTCTCTTCTTTCTTCATGAGTTCCTTTGCAACAAGCCTCTGCAACAGCTAGTCCTCCTGGCTGCAATCTTACCTCACTAAGCTCTCCTCACTTAGTCTTTTGGTAAGCACGGGTCCTCCATCTGGAACCTCTTCCTAAGCAACACCTTTGCTCCTTCTAGCCTTCTGCAATGTCCCACTCTCTCCTGAGAACACTTCAGTTGTTCTCTCTATCCAATTCCTTATTGGATTCTTCAGGTTCACTGCCACTCTTCTGCAACCATAAACTTCAATTCATAAATTTCAAATCAAAAAAATCATCTCACCTTTAAGATCTTGCAGGATCTTGTGTGCCATCCTGTTCACTTGCAATTGTGTATGCTGCATATCAGATTTAAAATCTGATCTTCATCATTCATCACACATTCAAAAATACATTTCACTTCAACAAACCTTCTTGCATTCATTCATCCACCGCATGCAATTAATCAAAAAAAAAAAAAACTTCAAAGCAGAGTTATTCCAGCTCTAATACCAACTTCCTCTGCTCCGGAATCCTTCTCTACACAGGAAACTTTTTTGTGCCCAGTAATTTCTCTCCCCAGGAAACTTTCCGTGCTCTGATACCACTTGATGAGAAGAGATCTGGGTATATGCCTGAATCCACTTTCTTAACCAATTCTTAGCCCTCTAGGCGTTAAGCCTTATATAATCATGGACTTAAAATCCCACTTTAATGACTTATTTGATCTTTATATTCATCGGAAGCAACCAACCATATATGATATATGATATGCACACAGCTAGTCTAATGATAAAACCCCACAGCTTAAATGCACAACAATTTAAATAAGGTTGTCATGAAACTTACAGATAGTGCGCACCGCCACGAAGTTTATACACACAGGTCCTCGGTCTTTCCAGGAATTTATGCAACTGTACTTAATCGATCGAAGTAATTAACTGCGTTGTTCATATAAACGATCCACGGAGATTATATGCAGTTTGAATATTAATATTTCACGCCTGGACCCGGTCTCTAACCGCCTGAGGAATACACATTCCTAACTTTTAACAGCGCATACACATCCCCCACTTCTTGATGGCGTAGTCTTTCTCCTTTCATATGATGGCGCCGACTTCATAACGTTTTTGGAACATGTATTCAAACGCATATACAGCAACCAATTCTTGGAATCCTTACTAAATCGTGGAAATGGCATATTTCTCAAATTTACAGCGATTCTTTTAAAATATATCCAATTGACCATAATAAATAAAGAAACAAAACGGTTCTGTCATGGACAGCTAGCAACCAATCTAACAAAAACAAGGCCGCACTCTTTTCATTGGCAGCCAACCTTATATTCAACCAACATCGGACCTCTTAACTCTGCATTTGATTAATGAAAATCATGAACAGCCACGCTTATGCAGCGTATATTGATTTATACGTTCTTTAGCTGGAAATTACACTGAGATTTAAACATGTCCGCCACTGTCGCCAAGAAATTTCACTACACAATTAATTCTATCTCATGCAAACCAATCACAACAATATTAAAAGCTGTGGAACATTTCAACATTACAGCGATTTCAAAACACCAGTACACCACATACAATTGTTCGTTACATGAGAGAGTTCATTGAAACAATACTGTCCTCGCCTCCCCTTCCAGCCTATGGCCAAGTCCTTTATTCATATAGATAGTTTTTTTCTTACAAAAGCAGCCTTTTACAAGGTAATTTAAGTTTTTTTTACAATTTGGCTATCTTTTGAAAAGATAGCAAGTTTTATTCTCCATCTTATCCTACTTTTTAAAAAAAATAACATGTTTTATTTTTTATCCTAATTTTAAACTAGAAAACATAGAAACTGTCGGCTTTTTTTTGTCTGAGTGGCATGCACCTGCATTAGACTCCCTAGGTTGAAAATGATCATGATCTCCTGATCATGCATTTTAGTCCTTGTTCTTGTCTTCCAGGATCCCACACTTTGTTCTGCAACCGTCCAAATGCTTTATTCCTTTGTTGCCGCTGCATTTCTGTTTTCCTTTCCTCCATTTTCTTCCTCCTGTCAATCAGGTTCAAGTTCTGATCGATCTTGCTTGCTGCTATTTCTATTTTCTTCCATTTGGATTGCTGCATCATGAGCTACCATATTTCTTCAATTTCTATGTCCAGCTTACTACTATTGTTCCCAATTTCTGTTAATTCAGTTGCTACCATAGATGTTGCTACCTCCCAAACTTCCTGTCCCTCTGCAACATACTTTGGCTCATCACCTGTAAACACAATCAAATTGTTAGCATTAAAATCACAAGACCCACTGGTCTTATTTGTCGATTCAGTCACCAACTTTTCTCTCTGCAGCTTCAAGTCTTTTTCAGGACTCAAAAATTTTTCATTGGCTTTCTCCTCAACTTTCTCTGGCAATATTTCAGCATGTTGATTTGTATTCACCATGAGACTATCAGCTAGTCTCGCCTTCTTCCCATCTTCTGCTTCATGACTGGTCTTCATGGAAACTTCCTTGTCTTGTTTCCTCAGCAAATTAACCTGTGCATGAGTTCTCTGTCTCTCCAGTTCCCTTCTCTGAAGATCTAATTTCCTGTACAATTCAATAACTTCATTAGGAGTAGATTTTGGAAATTTCACATAGCCTTCTATACCTTCAACGACTCTTGAGCAGTCATCAGCTGGTTGTTCTCTTTCTCTACCAACATCCTGATTGATCTGAACAGCGTTTTGTACATCCATCATCTGCTCCAAATACTCCTTTCCTCCAAAAAACAGAGTTTTTGAATCAGTCTTCTGGCCTGGTACATCTTCCTGCAAAGGCAACAATGTATGATTGACACCATCCTTTCCAAATTTGTAGGTGTTCCTCTTCCCATCATGCATGGCTGCCCTGTCATATTGCCAAGGTCTTCCAAGCAATATGTGACACACGTCCATAGGCATCACATAACAAACCATTTTATCTTTATATTTTCCTACTTGAAATTCTACCTCACACTATTCACTTACCAGCAGTTGATGTCCCTTTTTCAACCATGACACTTTATACGGTGTTGGGTGCCTCATTGTCTTCAGCCTCAATTTCTCTACTACTTCTGTAGAAACCAAGTTATCAGTGCTGCCACTATCAATGATCATTTGGCAACATTTCCCTTGAACTTTGCATACTGTCCTGAATAAAGTTTTCCTCTAGGGCGGTTCAGTCAGCTCCTTTACTGGTTTAATCAAAACTTTATTAAGTAATAGAGACTCTCCGCTTTCTGGTGTATCCACTTCTTCTGTTACTGCTGCCACTGTTGCCTCTTCCTCCGCTGGAGCCACAATTGCATTCCCCTGCTTTATTTCTGCACTCTCTGGGCAATCAAAAGCTATATGTCCCAGCTTATTACATCTGTAGCATCTTATTTCTCTACCTCCTCCTCCGCCTCCGGAAAAACTCCCTCTGCCTCTTGCATCACCTCCTGTGGATTCATGCTGGGTTGAGCTACTACTAGCTCCTTCTACAGGTGTTGTAGATCTTCCACTACCACCTTGACTTTATTTTCCTCTGAAAGTCCCTTTCCCTCTGGCAGACTGCTTCCTCATGAGTTTTTCCTCTGCTTTCAGTGCTATCTGATAAGCTTCCTCTACTGTTTTAGGAGACAGCAGACTTATCTCATCCTGAATGTCCATCCTGAGGCCATTCATATATCTAGCCACCCTCTCATCGGTATTCTGGGCTTCTCCAGCTCTTATGCTCACCTTATAAAACTCTTCTGTATATTCCTTCACTCTTAAGGCTCTCTGCCTAATATTTTTCATTTGCCTAAATAATATTTGCTGATAATTACTGAGCAAAAACTTACCTTTTAACTTCGCGACCATTCTACTCCAATTCTTGATTGGCTGCTTACCCAGTCTCCTCCTTTCCGCCTACACACCATCCCACCAGAGCACTGCATGGCCTTTTAGTTTGGTGACAACAAACTTTACTTTCTTATCATCTTCCATTTCTTCATAATCGAATAATTTCTCCATGCTATTGATCCAGTCGATCAATTCTTCTTGATTTAGTCCTCCTTGATATACTGGTACTAACTGGTTCCATTGTTTGGTTGTGGATTTCATCACTGACTGAAAGAGCCTCATCTCAGGAGAAATCTCTACAGCTTCCTCCTCAGTAGCTTCAGCTTCGGGTTCACTCACGTCTCCATCATCTATGTTCCTGCCGGAGGTTAGCGCATCCAATCTAGCTCGCAGCTCTTCTATATCTTACCTGAATTCGACATTCTCAGCATGCCATCCTAAATGGTAAAAAGCTTAAATAAAAGTAGGATTAGCGTAGAGAATAAAACTTACTAAATGGTAAAAAGATTAAATTATTAGGTAAAAAGCCGCTCTTGTACTAAATAAAGATATACATTATGAGTAAAAAAAGGGATTGGCCGCAAGCGGAGGCGCCCAGTATTGTGGTATAAATTGTTCTTCTCATGTAATGAACAATATTTTTTTATTGTTGATGGAGATAATTAAAAATCGTTGAAAGTTGATGATTGCACTGTTTTAACATGTCTTTTGAATGAATTTCATATGTTATAGATAAAGATTTGTGTGTTGAGGCAGCATATGGACGAGGGCGACTTGGTGTGTCTGCGTAAAGAGAGAGAAGGAGCGCCGTGTGTCTCTAAGAGCACGATTGATGAAGTGATGTCTTGCTATCGGCGACAAGTCTCAACCATGAGTGCCACTGTAATTGTTGGTTAATCCAGGGCCATGTGTGTATATATGCATGTGGATATATATAAACCTGCACATATATATATACCTGTGTATCAATACCGGTGACACAATTGATTGCAAGAGTTATACATATATAAAAACAAGGTATGAATACCTTGGAAATGAATCGCAGGGAATATATAAGGTTGGTGTATTAACAGTGGCAACATATTTAAGAGTGAATTGCTACGGGGTTTTATGATTAATCCCCAATCCTTAGCGTGAGAGCCAGAAGAACCATTCGTAATTCCAGCTGTATGCAAGAGCACTGTATAGGCGTTGCGCAAAGATGGGAGAGCAATTTTAATTGATTGCTTTGGGATCGGTTTAAGGACAGTTGCATAAATTCCTTTGTAAATTGAGAATTGTGTATATAACCTGCGAGCTGCGCGCACTGGCCATAAGTCTCATGATTATGTGGCTACGTGGATCGCTCCTCTTTTTCTTGTAACATATTGTATGCATAGACCTGTTATTAACTCTCAAACATGCCTGCATTATGGGTGGGTGAATTATGATATGGCGCAATTGTGAATTGTACGCACAATTCTTTGTATCTTGAGATAGCTGGGCGCATATTTGCATATCTTACATTGATTGTTTAATTGTGTATATTACTATGCGCATATTCATACATCACCCCTGGATTATATAGTTGCGGGTAGATTATAAAAATCCCATTATAATGTGCTAAGCGCATATGTATATGTTGTGTGCCTAACAAGTGGTCCATCACTAGTGGTATCAGAGCAGGGAAAGTTTCCTGCGGAGAGAAGGATTCCAGAGCAACAAAAGTTGGTATTAGAGATGGAATAACTCTATTTGATGATGCAAGGTTTTTTTTAAGTTAAGTTAACTACATGCGGTGGATGAATGAATGCAAGAAGGTTTGTTGATCTGAAATGTGTTTTTGAATGTGTGATGAATGATGAAGATCAGATTTTAAATGTGATATGCAGCATACACAATTGCAAGTGAACAGGATGGCAGACAAAATCCTGCAAGATCTTAAAGGTGAGATGATTTTTTTGATTTGGAATTTATGAATTGAAGTTTATAGTTGCAGAGAAGTGGCAGTGAACCTGAAGAATCTAATAAGGAATTGGCTAGAGAGGACAACTGAAGTGTTCTCAGGAGAGAGAGGGAGATTGCAAAAGCCTAGAAGGAGCAAAGGTGTTGCTCAGGAAGAGGTTCGAGACGGAGAGAGAAGAGAGTGAGAGATAGAGTGTGAGGTTTCTGGTTGGAAGCCTTCGAGCAGTTGTAAAGGGCCATCAATTCTGATTACCTGGCCAAGTTTGTAAGTAATCGTTTTATTTTAAATTAGATATAGATAGATTGGATGATTTATGAAATCACTGAATTTGTTGTGTTAATCCACCATTTCCATGGGTTAGTGAAGGATTTTAAAATAGATTCCCTGATGTTCTGTGCATTGGAAAAATTATACATCTTTAACTAAGTTGGGCGTTATCATGTCAAAGAAAAGACTACGCCATTAATTTGTGGACTGCGTATTCTCAAAATTATGATTGTGTTTTGTGTATGGGATGTATAACTATTGGGTTTAGTCATGGATCCGAACGTTTCAATAAAGATTGTAATTAACTGTAGTAGAAGCGCTGTGGGTTTTTCTTTTGTATAGGCAACAGACTGAATTTCGTGGATTCGAATTGATGAGTGCCATGGATAGAAAACCATTGATACAAACCATGTGTATAAATGCGGAGGCGCACCATAAACCATGGAAAGGCTGGGATGATAACGTTGAATTTTAAGAATTGTTTGCTTATTCAATCTGTTGTGCGGCACTTATACATGTTGTGTTAAAGACCGTGTGAAGTAAGGCGGACTGAAATCACATGTCCATGGTCATGGTTTATAAAATGTTGTCTGTGTGCATGGAGTAGAGGAGCGCGCGATTAAATGTGATATTTGTAAGATGAGCGCAGGTCATATATATATATATATATTCAGGTGATAATACCGAGAGCTGTGAATATATATGTAATTGTGTATTGGGTGCATGTCGTGTTAGTATTAAGGGAGTGATGTAGGGTGAATGTGACATAAGAATTAACGCTGTACCGATATCTCAATTGAATGGGTCTACTCCTAAAACAATTTCATAGCCATACCTTTGGTGCGTTTTATGGTTGAAGACCCGCATATTCACCAGAAATTGAATTATGTTCGTTAAGACAATTATTTAACTCACTGCTGGTAGTCATATGGCCGGGAGAGATCGAATGATTGCTGGGTATATGGTATGATTCCAAATCAGAGGTAGAGCAGCCAGCGCAAGTTTGAGCTGTGTGGTGTCCAGAGATAATTTTTTATCGGATGAGAGGGGTATGCTTTATATGTTTGATTGAGAGAGAAAGATCCTGGTTTGCAGGCTAGGGCTAGCCTGTCATCAAGTGGGGTTTTCACTATTTTGTAAATATTCTGATGCAGGTGCATCTCACCCTTTTCTTAATTAAAAATCCCAAATTCTTTAAAAATCTTGATCCTGGACATGTGGGTTATGGGCCCACTCAATGTTTGGGAAGCCTTTTAATTAATTCAACGTTATAGTATGTCTTGCTCTCATTTGAACATTCATGCAGCCGTCGCCGAGTGCCTGCAACACCATTTTTATTTACAGAACACAAGTTTGACTCATTTATAAAACACATAGCGTATACAATTAACACAGACCATAAACACACTTTTATATATTTATGGAACAATTACAAAGTTAAGGCCTTTCAGCCTTAAAACAAACTCATGCTCGGCTACATATTGCCCACTCACAATTTTCTTCAAAAAATAAGATATCTATTACACCCCTATTTCATTACATTTATATAAAAAGTCTTATGAAGGACCGATCCTATCCTCTTCTGTTTTTTCTCCACAAAAACTCTCCAAAAAGCGTGCATGGCTATTAAGAATAGGAAGTCTATCTAGTCTTATCCATTCTCTCTTTAATTTTTTTTCTTTAACTGCTTTAAGGGAGATTTTCTCTATTTTTTCCCTTTATTCAGCTCCGCTGGTCCACGTCTTCATGCTCCAGTTGGATTTTTCTTTAATTAAGAAAAGGGTGAGATGCACCTGCATCATTTTTGCTTCTCTTCCAATGTTGACAACACTTTATAGGCTTTCATCTTTCATGAAACCTCATTTCCACCTCATCATGTAACTTGCCTTGACAATGAATTTGATCACTTTGTTGTTGGTTGGATCTACTGTGATCTAACCATCACTCCAAATCATTGATCTCAACCTTCCTTATTCCACAAAGATTTTCATTTCTCTGTATCTGATAAACAGACGTAGTCAGTCAAATGGTTTCCTTTGGCTTAATGGTGGTATAACACTTCCTTCCATATTGCTGCAAAAATGACCCCATTTATGGCACTTTATGGATATCATCCACCATCCATCACATCATATTTAAGAGAAAATTCTAAGGTTCAAGTAGGGTAAGATCACATTTAGCATCAACAACAAGTTCTACAACTCTTAAAGGATAACCTTACATTGGTGCAAAATAGAATGAAACAACATGAAGATCAACATCACAGTGAAAGAAGTATTGATGTAGGTGACTAGGTATTCCTACGACTACAAGCATATAAATAAATGTCCATCAACCAAGGTAAGAAGGATAATGAATTATGATGAAAGTATCATGGTTCGTACAAAGTGTTGCAAAATATTGGTACTACGGAATACAAATTTTAGCTTCCTATAGCTTCCGAAGTGCACCCTGTTTTCCATGTTTCATGTTTAAAGAAAGTTATAGGTGACAAGCTCTGAGTTAAAAAAATATTGCCAAAACTTGATGAGGAAGGAAAAATCATATTGGAACCTGAAGCAGTCATAGAAACAAGAGCTCAACAACTACGAAATTGATCAATTTCGGAGTATCTCATCAAGTGGAAGAAATAACCCACTAAATATTCCACATGGGAGGATGAGAAGATTATACAAAGCATCTAGAACTACTCAAGCATTGAGGACAACACTTTTTTGAAGGAGAGGGGCATGTTAGGTCGCTATATTACTACTAATTCCCCCATTACTATTGTCATTGTAGCCCTTATTGTTATTAGTTTGGCCCATAGAAAACCACTATTGTTTTTCCCTCATGTTATTATTGTTATGCCATCTTTGATTATATTGTGACCACTTAGACTCCTATATTTAGAAAGGAGGTTTAGTCATCTGTATCATCCAAGATTGTTAATTTTTGTAATGTAAAGGAGGTTTCCCGCTCGAAGAGGCTGATTTTAAAGGCGTTCATCTATCTTTTCTTCTATTTGTGAGCTGGTTGCATAACACAGATGACATTTTAGTGAATTCTAAAAATGAAGAACACAAAGAACATTGTAAATTGGTGATACAAACTTTAAGAGAACATTGAATATATGAAAAACTTAGCAAATGTGAGTTTTACATATACATAATACAATATTTAGGTCACTTCATTTCGTCTTGATCCTATAAATGTTAAGGCTATTATGAATTAGCCCACACCTAATGATGTCTCAGTAGTTTGCTCATTTATCGGGATAAAAAGATATTATGAAATATTCATAAAGGGATTTTCAAAATTTTCTTATCCGACTACTTCATTACAAAAAAAGGGAAGAAATTTTGAGTGAAAAACCAAATGCCAAGAAAAATTTGACAAGTTAAAACAACTTCTGAAAGTAGATCCTATACTAAAATTTGTAGACCCAAACAAGGAATTCATTGTTTGTACTGATGCATGTTTGGAAGGCCTTGGGGAAGTGTTGATGAAGGAAAATTCATTAGTATCCTATGAGTCTAGGAAGTTGAAAGCACACGAAAAGAATTATGTTGTGTATGATCTAAAGCTAGCAATATTGATATATGCTCTAAAACTGTGGAGACACTGTTTGTTAGAAAATGAATTTACCTTCGTGATAGATCACATCAGGCTAAAATATTTTTCCATCCAACCTTATCTAAATTCTAGACAAGGAAGGTGGCTAGCTTTCCTTAGTTTGAATTCCACATTAAACACATAAAAGGAAAAGAAATTAGAATAGTTGATTCTTTAAGTAGAAATGCTCATGGTTTGATGGGAGTATCAGTTAGTAGTATCAATACATATTTTGTGAAACAAATAAAATTTCAATGCAAAAATAACATAAATGTCTCGAAATTCAACAAAAATTACAGAAAATGGAAGTGTGAGCATATGTTGAAAATCCTAAAAAATTACTAACCTACCTAAATAGATTGTATATTGCCAATGTGAGCATGCTAAAATAAATGATATTGGATGGATATCATAAGAAACCATATGAAATCAATCCTGGATACCAAAATATCATAACAACATTAAGGAAAAAATATTTTGGCTAGGGATGAAGAAGGAGATGGAAAAATACTTAGTAAAATGTATATAATGTCAATAAGTAAAGGTGGAACATCAAAACCCTGGTGGATTATTAAACCCACTCCCCATTCCCTAATGGAAGTGGGAAGTCATTTCATTGGATTTTATTACAGGATTATGAAAGACAAAATGATAACATTAGTCCATCATGGTGATAGTGGGCACTTTCACTAAAGAACATATTTTATACTAGTGCAGTCTACATTTAAAACCACACAGATTGCTAATATATTCTTGACAGAAATTTTGTAATTACATGGAGCACAGAAGATTGTAGTGTCATACATAGATCTTAAAATTGCCTCCAAGTTTGGGAAAGCTTTGTTTGGGCTCATTTGAACTCAATTAAAGTTAAACTTTGCATATAATCCTCAAATGGATGGACATACGGAAAGTACTAATCAGATCTTGAAAGATATTTTGTGAATTTACGTCATGGTTATGCCTACTAAGTAGGAGGATCTTCTTCATTTAGAAGAATTTACATATATTAATAGCTACCAAAATTCAATAAAAATGAGTCCTTTATAAGATTTATATAGCACAAAATGTCATACACTGCTCAGTTGAAGTCAATTGAAACATCTATTGATATTAGGAATGTATGCTATGCAGGAAATGGAACATGTGGCACAGAAGATGAGACTAAACAGCCAAACTACGCAACACTTGCAAAAAGGGTATATAGATAAGAAAAGAAGTCATAAATAATTTAATATTGGAGACCATGTCTACTTAAGAGTAAAATCAAGAAAAATTGCCTTAAGAACAGGGTTCTGTGCAAAATTGGCACCATGGTTCTGATGGCCTTTCAAAATCTTGGACAAACATGGTCCACTAGCATGTCAACTGGATTTTCCTAGCCATATTAATGTTCACAATGTGTTTGATGTGGCTTTATTAAAGAACCATATTCATGATGATTCTCATGATATTGATTGTAATTTGATACAGGTGGAACTTAAAGAAGAATTCTTACCAAAGCCTCTCTACATCTTAGATCATAATGAAATATTTCTCTAGAACGGAGTCATCACTCAGGTTAAAGTACAGTGGAGACATTTTACACTTGAGGAGGATACTTGGGAGTGTGAGGATATGATGAGAGAAGCTTATCCCACATGGTTCAATAATGATGAAAATGAACCAGAAATGTCGGAAACAATGTTAATTTATAAAGAGGTGGAAAATATAATACTCCTTTGTTTCTATGTGAATGATTAAATTATTTTTATCTATGATGGCTAAAAAGCCATGATAAAATTGACCTAAAACTAACAATAAAGTATGATGATGTATTAAGTTACTTTTATTAATGAAAAGGAAAACTGGAAATTACTTGGGAAAGAAAACAATTACATTAAATAGATTATTGACAAGATCTGGAAACCATCGTTGACAGATAATATCAAGACAACATTCCCTTAAGTCACTCCCAAAAATCCCTAGGGGTTTATTAATAAGACTTAATATGATCGGAGAAAAAATCTATTAAATAATTCGGTGTAGAGAATAACACCAAGTAATGGTGAATAAAGCACCACAAGGGAAAAAAGCGGGATTCTTGTGGAGTTGCTTTAATGAAATGTATTGATTTTGAAATGTATATGTAAATATTTTATTACAAGCATAAGGATTATAATTTTTGTGGAGATGTTTTGATGAAATGTATCTACTTTGGTTATGTTTATTTCAATTTTGGAAAATTTGTGACTGAGATTTTTTTATGTTTATGAAAATTTTAAAATATTTAAAGATGAAATAATTTTTATGGCTTCCATCATTTTATTCACTTCAAATTAATTGTTGTTCTTCATTTTCTAACACTGATTATATTGACCAACAACCAAATAACGTTAAAATATTCACTTAAAATAAATTGTGTCTCTTCATTTTTTAA
Organism: Pinus taeda; assembly: GCA_000404065.3. NCBI lineage: Eukaryota > Viridiplantae > Streptophyta > Pinopsida > Pinales > Pinaceae > Pinus > Pinus taeda. Next base: position 25,528 of record APFE031634974.1, read on the forward strand.
CCATGATGATATTGAGCACCAATCATTGCACAACAAACTCTGTTCGACAAATAGTGTGTGCACAGCATTAGCTATATGTAGCTCTGATTATATTGAGCACCGATCACTGCATTGAACACTATATTTGACAAAACATTGTGCGTGAAGGGTTGGTTGTACATAGCTCGTATATTTAAACAAATAAGTTGAGACGTTTCACAAACCAATAGAAGCATATGTTGAAATCTAAAGGTGGTAAATATCAAAAACCTCGTTGTTTATCATAATTAGTGTACCCAAACGAAAGGCTAAAAGGAAATAACTATTTTTGTGAGAATAATTTCGGCAAAATCAGATAAAAAATTATTCCTCAATGCGTTTCAAACCAACCAGTGTGGCTCATTGTCAAGACAAGTTGAAGATCCAATCTAAGTGACAAGTTAAATAGGGATAGCAGGCCATTCCAACAACTATATTTTACCGAGTAACGGATAAAAACGACCCCTAATGGATGGAATTGACCAAGGTCCAAGGTTGTTAAAAAAAACTTATAGTGAAATTATTTATATTGTTAAAAATATTATTAACATAAATTAATATTATTGTTCTTATAATTAGTATAAATATTTAGGTGAAAATTCTATTAATAATAACTATTAAAAAACAATATTAATGATCTAATATTATGGTCATCCCCATATTATTAAGTGACGTGTTGTCCTTATATAGATATTAATAATAATATTATTAAATACATATTATTAATATTATTAATAATGGCCTAGGCTAAAAAATAGTAATATTATTATTATTATTCACTTCAAACTAATAATACTTAGCTAATATTACTAACTTATAATATGATTAATTCTATTAAAAGACTAATATTATTATTCGTGTTACAACTTTGTATTATTTATAATTGTTAATGATAATAGTGATAAAGTTATAACTTTTATTACAAGGTTAATTTCTCCTTTTTAGAGGTGACTTAATGTTAAAAAGATATTAATAAGATAATTGTCCTAGGGTGAAAAATTCATTTATTACTAATTATAATAAAATTATACAATCCAAACCTGATCAAAGGAAGATGAAAGATAACAAGGAACAAAGGAAAGCTAGTGATGAAGAGGCTAGGAAGAAAGGGTTGGGATCCATCAACTACTAATATTACAGTTGTTATCCCTATTGAGATTATTAGGCCTTTTCTCAATTTCTAGGAAATAACTAGTTTTATTTTATTATTTTGAAAGACATGAAGTATTGATCGTATTTTTAATCTGGGTTGTTTTTCAACATGGATTATAAAGTAATATGAAAATTAATAACCTATTTGACATAAAATAGATAGAGTGATAATAAATATAAATGTGGGCATTTCAGAGCAGTATCATTTTTTCATTATGCCATATCTAATTAAATAAATTAACAGACAATTAAAAAATGAATAAATTAACAGAGACATAATAGATTTCATCAACCAAAATAAAATTAATAAACCAAAATATAAAGGAAATAGAGAAACACAAAAAAGTTTCACAAATTGAACTTCTAACAGAAAAATAGAAAAACAAAAATGTTTAACAATGTGAACGATATCCAAGTGTGAATTAAATTTGCAAGACATTACACATGCCATCAATGGAGCACATTAATTAGTAGGAAAGAAACTCTCAGTATTACCAGACCATTCATGGTTGGAAAATGCTTCCTAACAATAGCTTTTAGAATTCAATAAAAATGAGTCATTTTGAAGCTTTATATAACACAAAATGTCATACAAAACTTAGTTGGAGTCAGTCGAAACATCAATTGACATTAGGAATGTATTCTCTGTAGGAAATGGAACATGTGGTATAGAAGATTAGACAAAACAACCAAACTACAGAACACATGCAAAAATGGTATGCAGACAAGAAAAGAAGTCATAAAGAACTTAATATTGGAGACTATGTTTACTTAAGAGTAAAATCGATAAAAAGTACCTTAAGAACTGGGGTCTATGAAAAATTGGCTCCATGGTTATGATGGCCTTTCAAAATCTTGGATAGAATTGCTCTAGTAGCATATCAACTAGCTTTTTCTTGCCATGTTAAAGTTTACAATGTCTTTCATGTGTCTTTATTAAAGAAATATATTCATGATGATTCTCATGGTATTGATTGGAATTTGATATAGGTGGAACTTGAAGGAGATTTCTTTCCAAAGCCTCTCTACATCTTAGATCAGAAAGAAATATTTCTCTAGAATAGAGTCATCACTTAGGTTAAAGTGTAGTGGAGGCATCGCCTGAGGAGCCAACATGGTTCAATATTGAAGAAAATGAACAAAACGTTCACAACAATGCTAATTTATAAAGAGGGGGAAGATGTAATACCCCTTTGTTTCTATGTCAATCCTTAAATTAATTTTAGTTGTGATGGATAGAAAGCCATGATAAAATCTACTTAAAATTAACAATAAAATATGATGATGTATTAAAATAAATTTTATTAATGAAAAGGAAAACTAGAAATTAGTTGGTGTTGATTTGGGGTAGCATCGAATGTGCTCTAGCCATGAAGCTTGGTGGACAGGCTAAAGCACATGAGATCTCCAATACCTATAAATGGTTTGGGAAGAATCTAACCAGTTTGGGAGATATTAAAATAATTAATATTTTTAATGGAGTCCCTAAGTTTAAACTTAGTATAATAAAACATTAATTTGAATTAATATAAAATTGAGTTAGAATGGTCCAAAATTCATGGATCAATCTAGATCTAATGTTAGCCATTGATTAGGGAATTAATCTTGGTCATTGAATTATCAACAAGA
>APFE031634978.1:0-42593 GCA_000404065.3 Pinus taeda
TTGCACTCACTCTTGTAAATTTGATTATTTTCATTGTTGCACACCATAGTTTTTGTTGGGTTTATGCATTATAAAGGGGAGAGACTCTACACAAGCTAAAGATGTTTCAGGATATCCAAGAACCCATCCCATATACGAGGACCGATAAAATTTATTTGTTCCCTTCATAGGTGTTATAATAAAATTATTCTTTACATATCTAGTTTCCATTGGATGATTTGAGTTATTACTCTTTCTTTTTGCTATTTAACTATGATTGTGGCATAGATCCAAACTTTGGCAAGTTTTGTTACTATTAGTTGCTACAAATATACAATGTTTAGTAGCCATTTATATTGTTGAGATTTTTAGTCATCCACAATCTTAAGTGGGTTCTTTTCATACATCTTTGAGAAGAAAACACTACAACAAAATTGGCAACTCCGCTGGGTTTTATACTTCAGATCCAGAAACTTGGGTGACCTTCGGTTTTCAGCTTAGGGTTTCTTCCTTTTTTAATTCTATTAATTTTTCCTAACTTTTTAACCCTAGATCTATTAAATTTCTAACTTCCATGAACTTTTTGGTCTTTTCTATAGGTCACAGGAACCATCCACAACAAAGGTGGCACTCTTTTTCGAGATTTACCGAATAGGATCCACGAAGCATAAATCACACTTTTTGGCCCAAAAAGTGTGATATAGAGGCCATAACACACTAAATAGCCTAAAAAGTGTAATCCCTATAGAGAAAGAGGTCGGTACCTGCGATTTCTGGGTTTTACAGTTTTTTTCAGATCTGTTTATGGGTTTTGTAGAGAGTTGTTTGTTGGGTTGTTTGACCTCTATCTCATCTCACTTAGGCCTCAATCCACTCTAATTTACTTATCAAAGTTGAATCTAGCCCCCCACGGGGCTTCTAGTACGCCTCCACCTTTCTAGGAGGAGTATAGATGAGAGAGTAGTTTGAGTTTCTATAATGCTTTCAGCCACATTTTCCAGATTTGTACCCCTCTATTTTAGATCTGTTAAGATACGTTGTTACCATCCATAGTTTGAAATTTAAACTTGTTTGTTCATTTTCCTTAGGGTTCCATCGATTTCCCTAGGTGTTTCACCCATATCCTATCTTTTTGCAGCGATATTCCTCTATTGTTTTTTGTTGTTGTTGCACCAATTTCTAGCAACTTAGTGTCACTTGATCTGAGTCACACTAGAATTTAGAGCTCTTGAATGTTTCAATGTATTCTCCATTGGTTTAGCCACTAAACAACATAGTGTTTGCAAACCCATTTTGGGTGGGGTTCAGTTAATTTTTTTGTTGTTCATTTTCTGTTATTAATTTCAGTTTATTTTCAGCAAGCTTTTTTATTTTTTACAAACATCATTTGGGCTTAATCAATTAATACACTTGCGCACACAAGCACACCTTAAGCAAAGGGTGCTTGGTTTACACTGCCAAGCCAAGACTTAACATAATAAATTTATCTTGTCGCATCGAGACAATGATATATTGTTGATCTCCCTTCCCCATTTCCATGTCACATGTGTCCTACCACCATTGCGCACCAAGGCATTTGTTGCGAAGACTATTAGGAATTCACCCCTGGTTTCCACTTGGGTATATTAACCCTCCCCGACGAGTTCGAGTTCATAGCCCTCTAAGTCCCTACACCAAATCTTCTCCTGGTTCATATGATTCCTCATCTGCTTCCAACCCTCCTTCACCACATATCGTCACCATGTTTGGAACCATAGCTGGTGTACGAACACAACCTAGTGTTGGCTTCGGTTCTATCTCGGTGGTCACATCAGGAAAAATAGTCTCAAGAACCATTCCGACAACCTCCATTCTCCCCTTTATGGTTGGGTTAAGTCCACCAGATTTTAACGAGTTGATAAACGACCCCATCCACCATGATGTTGGTTGGCCCTCTATGATGACTAAGCTTCCCTCCAACATCCCAAAGTTTGAGGGTAATGTTAGAGAGGATCATACCAACCATGTCTCATCCTTCCACATGTGGTGTTCCTCAAACTCCATAATCGATGACTCCATTCATCTTCGACTCTTCCAATGCACGCTCACAAGGGATGCTACAAAATGGTATGTAGACGAGCCCTCCACATCTCATTCCATTTTTGTGATGCTTGCTAAAGCGTTCATTTCATATTTCCAGTTACCTCTCTAATACGACACTGGTACGAAGCTATTAACCACATTCCATCAGTCCTCCACCATTCACCTTTCTGACCATGTTCAAGAGTGGTGTCGAAGGAGGAGCACATGTCATGGCCTGCCTTTCAAAGACCATGTCTATCTAGATTCATTTCTTAGGACACTTTTATCAATCATTGGAAAATATGTCGCGTCCCATTTTCCTCAAACTAAGGAGAATCTCTTCAAAACACTTTGAGATATGATCTGATTTATGCATAATCAGGTTATGTCTATACCATCATTCCAGACCACCCTCATCCTGGAAGTGCCAATGCACTAGGGGCATCTCATGTCATTTACGGTATCATTGGATCCCTTTCACGCTCTTCGCTATATACCCAGTTGAGTTATGGATACCCATAGGGGGGCACCGGTTCCTCCAACACTTAAGCCCCTCCTACCAATAACATGTTTTTAGGACCCCAACCCATCTATGAAATTGTTTCTCCTCCTTATGGATAGCCTAGTGCTTCATCCTGTCAAGCATTAGCGTCGTATCCTCCCATGCATCCTCAACCCCAATAACCACTTCCCCCTTAGGGTCAACTGTTTGCGCAGTAGAGTGCTACCAATCCCCAAAATTTGAAGAAAATGAATAAGGGGGAGGGTAACAAGGGCATCCAAGATAATCAAGGTAACCAACCTAGTGAACCCTAGGGGAACTAGCATAACACCAACAACCAACAACAGGGCAGTCATCCCAAGCAGAACAATGCTATTCATATGAACAAGCCTTTTTCATGTTGTGGTGTACATGGCCATTATACACATGAGTATCCTCTTTTAACCCAGATGCACCAAATGTGGGAAGTTGAAGCAACTTCGAGAGGTCAACAATCACCTTAGAATCCTGCACCACCTCAACTAGTAGTGCTCACAAATCCTTTTCCTCAGCAAGGATTTGTTGTTGCTCAGCCTCAGCTAGGTGAAGCAGCCCATCTCCCCCAACCTTCTAGTCCCGATGACTACCATATCCTTATGATGAACTTTGATGAGGTTAACCCCTCCAATATCAACCTACAAACTCAGTCATGTCAATATGAGAAGCCCGCGACTTTGTCTGCTACCGAGTCCAAAACCAACATATCTGTTGAGCCTCTTATGACACCAAATGATCCTTTACAAATCCCTCAACCTATGTTTGATGGCATTCCTAAGATCCCAAATGGACCATTACCCTATAATGTGGATTCTAATAGAGTTACCCATACAAACAGTATAGTAGATGACTTGACGCAATCACCTACTAACATGTGGATGTTGGAAGTCCTCCAGTTGTGCCCAACTCAAAAGAAAGCTCTACTAACTACTTTAGGTGTAGTAGATCCTTCTGATGATCATTTTATTGTCTTCTCAATTGATACATCAGAGCCTCCCCTATTTCCTTCATCTATTGTTTTCGAGCTTCCAGTTAGAGTTCATAATGCCCTCATCTCTCACTGCATTATTAACGAAGGCACATCCACCTGTGTGATGTCCACTATTGTTTGGAAAGAACTCAAGTGACCTGAGTTTTCCCCTTCCACCATCACTTTACGTGCTTGGGATGGACACTCCTCCCAGCCCCTTGGCATGCACCATAGCTGTCCAGTGACCCCTGTGGGGAAGACAGTGCATGTCGACATTAAATTCATTAATGCCCCTTTGGATTACAACATTCTCTTAGGTCATATTTATACATATGCCATGTTAGTTGTCACATTTGTAGTGTTTTTCAAGTATTGCTTCCCCGATGATGGGAAGATCATTACCATTGACCAACTGAATTACTACAAGCCAACATTTGTGACCTCACCCAAGTCCATTATCTCATCAATGTCTGATAAACAACCTACAACTCCTTCCACCAGTGATTCACCCAGAGCCTATAAAGACTCATTGTTTGGTGCTTTCCCTAGTCCCCCCCCCATCTTAGAGCCTACCTCTATGAGTGTTTTCATGTTATAGGCGTCATGGGCCACCCTTAAGCAGTCGTCTGGTACACCTGATCAACAACTAGCTCCTCAGCACCCTACTGTCGCTCTTCCAACTAAGACATTTGGACCCACTCCCCAGGACCTCCTCCATTTGTGGGTGCCTCTCCTATGTTTCCACCAGGAACTGTTCCTCGAGGTCTCAACCATCCAGGAGCTATTCCGTCGGGACATTACCCTGCATGCCAAATACCTTTCTTATTCCCCCCTACAAGAGTATTTTATGCCCCTGTGATGGCTTGACTAGTCCTTCCTAGCATGACTTTGGGAATACCTGTAGGGTATATCAATCCCCCTGCAAGCATTCGTCCTGGTCAGCTAAGACCTTATCATGCTTTGACCCCAGTCCAACCAGTCCCCATGACCCCTGCTATTGCTTCAGTTCCATCACAACTCAACAGGAACCAACTCCTATTGCGAAAGCATCCAAACAGGGGGGAAAGGCTAAGAGGAAAGAACCTAAGTACAAGGCTCCCCATCATCCTCCAGCCCCTAAGCCCCAAAAGAGAACACCACCATGCACTTTGTGTCAAGTTTTTGGACACGCCACAACAATTGTCTTGAGCTTCCTCAACTTAAACCTTTGGTTCATGAAGCATTCCTTGAGTCCAAAATTCTTGAAGTCCATGTTGACTTACTAGTTCCACCTAAGAAACTCAAAATTTTGCACAGAAACCACCCTTATGCCCTGTGTGATCTTCATGGTCACTATTCCCATTGTTCCCCTCATCTTGATGAATTTTGTGATTTCCTTTGGGTGATCCGCAAATACAAGGCCACTCGTAGTGGATCATATACTCCACTACCTGTGGATTTTGATATCATTATTCAACTAGAATGGGGAGACTCGGGCCCCAAATCCCTCCGCCCGATGTCGAGATGAAGGACACCAGAGGCCATATCCTTTACTTATCATCATCCTTGAGTTCCTCACAGGTAAAACTTTCTATGATTTCTATGCACACTTCTATCAAACCTCTTTCGACAGAATCTTAGGTTTCAACATTTGTAGATCTTCCATCCACTAGCCTGTTGTCTACCATTCAAGATGATGTGTATGTGAACCTTGTTTCATAGGTTGATGCACCAAGTAATGTCACCACATCATGTAGTCAGCCTTCCTCTCATCTACCCATCTCCTAGGCTAATGAGGACACTTGGAAGCTATGTCTAGCCCTGATAACCCTACCCTTAAGCAAGGATGTTTTTCTTCAGAGGATTTTGAAGGCAATTTCCTTCCTAATTCTCCCAATGCGCTCTACCTCACGAAATTTTTCTCATAGCACATCCCTTTGATTTGCATGTCTTTATTTTTCCCATGAAGTTAGGTAGATTGGATCATCTCATTTGTGGTATTTTACACCTTTTAGATGGATCCATCATCCACACTGTATATCGGTCATGCCAACGGTGCAAGTCGCTTCTCCCGAAATCTATCCTCAATAGCCTAGGCCATTTTTACCCCCTTTCATACATTAGTCCTTTGAAATGGCATGTGCATTGGATCTGCCACCAATAATCAGGCCGAATATGATGTAGTGATAGGTTTTTTAGTCGATGCCCTCGCTCATTGCTTCCTTCATATTCATGTTCTTTTAGATTCCTTGCTACTTGTCATGCAATTGAATGGTGTGTATCATGTTCATAACCAAGTCCTATTTAGAAAATATCTACGAGTTACGTTGTTGGTACGTGAATTTGAAAACATTACTTTCAGTGATGTGCCTAAAGCAAAAAATCACTATGTAGATACCATTTCAAACAACATTCTATATTGGCATTTATCACATGTATACCATAGAAGATAACAAAACAAATGGAAAACCATCATCATCATATAAAATGCATAATCATATTATGTATCATAAAAGTGTTCGAAGCCATAGCTCTAAATAGATCCTATATGCCCATAGCATGTTACAAAAATCACAATCAAAGGGACCTACATGTCCCTGCATCTAGTCACTTTCCGGCAGATCTCATGCCAAAGGCTCCACTCCACTAGCATGTAGATCAGGTACTGCCTAACCAACCATCACCACTCTTCGCACAATACCTCGCCACTCTTAGGGAAGACCGGTGCACTCTTCTGTGTACCCATCCTCTAAGTCATGTCAATTGCACTCTGAAACCCCAGTCAAGAGTACATCAAACCTATGATGCAAATCACCAAGCAACGCAGTATCCTCTAGACCCTGTTGTGACGATGATGTCCCCTAATCTACAACGCCAGGTGTTACGGCTCAACCTGCATATCCTATTGGCTTTACCAGTGCTATGTCTACATACAACATGTTCCACACTCAGTACCATATACATGTGATAGAAACATAAAATGCACCATAAAACATAGCAACTTAACACTTACCATCTAACCCCCATGCTCATCTAGGCGAAAGTGGCATGTCAGGATCCTTCTGATAGTTCATCCCACTATAGGGGTAATCATCAATGTAAAGGGGCATCTTATCCTAATGTGTGAAAAACTTGGGTTGGAACACTGGTCTGACTCCCCCTCCTCCTCCTCTCCACAATAGTTGCCCCCATCGACACATCCTGGGCTCCTATGGGCCCCCATCTCAAATTTTCACATGACAACGCACAATGGGTATCTTCTCAAAGAAGAACACACATAGTACTGTACCAAAAGTGTAATCACAATTCAATTACGTCTTGCAAATACCCAACTATTGTCTCATCGATGACAACATCATCTAGGCCCATCCATAGTAGGTTCCAATCAAAACACTCTCAACCAACATGATCTTCCCACCAATGATGTGATGGAATTCATGCCTGCCCAAGACCTGTAGCACAGTTGCGGCAACATCCTATGTCTTTATCCTCTCTACATCAACAAGCGAGATAGTCATGCCCTTGACATGAACACCCCATCGACAATTGTGCTCCACAAACTTAATAATGTTCCTCCCATGAGGTAACACCAGATGAATATCCCCCACCACTCCGAGAGGAGGGAATCCAATCAAGAAGTAAATATCCTATAATGTGAGCTCAATCTTCTGCCCCTACATGACAAAGACCTCATAGTCTGGATCCCAATAGCTCACAATTCTTGATAGCAAGGGCTCACTTGCCCTCATCAATCGGTTCTCTACCAACTTGAGAGCCCCATAATGAGCCAATGCCCCTCGAACCACCTGATCCCCATGGATCGCAGATCAAAGAGTATCCAAGTCTCATTCATGCCAGTTGATTTTTATCTTTGCCATGCCTACAAGATACCACATGTCATGTCAATTCAAAGAAGAAAACAATGGGAAACACTGATCGACCTAAAAACCCCCACCAGTCTAGCAAAGCAACCCTCTCTCCAGACCCAAATCACAGTTTTCAGCCCAGAAAATGAGAGCTCATAGGTTTCTAGTTACTTCCTGCAAGCCAGATCACACTTAAGGGCCCATAAAGTGTGATGTGATTGTGAGCATGAGCAAGGGTCTCTCAGGGAGCCAACAGGTGCCAAAAATGAGGAAATAAACGACTAAAATTGAAGAGATGAGTAAGATGACCTACATGAACGTCACAGATCCCAATTCCAATGGTTAGTTTTTCTTCTACAATCTCCACAATGTTTAGGGCCTTTTCCTCCTCTACAAATTCACCACAACTCACTTAGCAAATGAATCTAAATTGGAGCGAAAACACCCTTTTATAGGAAAACCCACAGTTTTTCTGTCACCCATTGCGACTAGACCGTAGCTCAATTTGATGAACTGTAAACACCATTAGAAAGCTCTCACCGAGCTTTGTCATAGGTCTTCCTTAGTTCTTGATGATTTGACACTTCACCAGGAAGCCATTTTTCCAAGAAAGGTCACTTCGTTGTCTCTTAAAATTGAATTTCATCATAAAGAAACACTTGTAGTTTGAGGTCGACCTCCTCTTAATACTTGTCATACCGCATGTCAGTTTCTTCATGAGTAACCATCATTTACTCATGTTTTGATGGTCCCCACTCGGCCTAGTCTCTATGGCAGCGTCATCGAGTCGCCCTTGTTCAGAGCTTCCGCAATGAGTCACCTTGCACTCTTGGAGTCTATTTAATGTCCCAGTATATCATGTCATAGTATTCCATCCATATTTTCATATCGCTCATCCTGTGTTGCCCATTTTGGCCTCTAGTCATACTATCACCATCCCCTCTGGAGTTGACTCAGTTACTGTCAGTTCAGCCATGCACTTTATGCTCTGACAAGGGTATTTGTCTATTTGTCTCTCAATCCTACTTTTACCCATTATCCTTGGTGTCAGTCCATCAGTGACCTTACTATTTTCCCTCATACTTTAGTTGAGCATCCTCACCGCCTCATCTATCATGGGCCCTCTTATGTCGCCATCAGCTCATTTATTCTAGAAGAACATCCTAGAGGGTAGTGTATCTCGATTCCAGCTTCGACTCTTGTTTGGTGCCTTAGATCGAGCAAAGGGTCTCATTATTGTCCTTTTACTTAGTCGTTTCATGTTCATAATCCATACATTTGATGGTCGAGTGATGCAGTAGATTGTACAAGTGATTCTTGGGTGTGTGTGAGATGTTTCAGACCTCATGAGGGGTTGACCCTTAAGGTAGCCCCCCACATGACAAGATGCATACCTCTTATGCTACAGCCTCAGATGCATTTCCATAGAGTTGATGGGTTCGGTTCCTACCATTCATAGTGTTCATAGAATGCATGTCTCCTCCAAATGTTCCATTAAGTTTTGCAGAGTCCTTCCTTGTTCAGCAGGGCTTGTCCAGTTGTTCTACCCTCCCTCCCACCCATTTTTTTAGGGAAGGGGCTTTGTATCTCATGTACTCATATTATTGTATTCAGTCTTGGCTCATGTTTTTCCAAGTGCATTATGTATATGGGACACATTTTATTATTTTATGGCTATGTTATGCCAACATGTCATGTATCATTCAGCATGTACTTAATTGCTCAGTTTAATATTTCTAGGTGAACCATTATTTTTGTACTAAGTTATCTCGGCGGGTATGGGTATGTCTCCCCCACCTGAGTGAGGTCCAGTACCACAACCTAAAAGGAGACTTGCATTAGTCTCGTCCCTTTGTCCCTATCCTCTCTCACATTCAACTTCATTGGTCTCTCTCTCTCTCTCTCTCTCTCTCTCTCTCTCTCTCTGACTCCCCTATGTTTCCTAGTGATTGTGTCTTTACAATGTACTTTAGTCATACATTTTGCTCCTAACACTGGTACATTGGGGGGCAAGTTGTTATCACAAAAAAACTGATCATCTAGCCTAATTTACTAGATGGATCGAAGTACACCATTTGAAACCAATTTTACCATGGAAAAATTTCTTTCACTATGAGAAATTACTTAATAAACAACATTTTTTAAGTAATTTATAGTTAAACCCGTGAAGAATAATTAAATAAATCACTATTTATTTGATTTTATTCTAGGAAGAATTAATTAAACCATTGTTTTATTATTATTCATTGTCATATTTGACCCAATCATGAAAAATAAATAGTTAAATCACTATTTATCTTATTTTCTCTAAGAATAAGTAACTAAACACTAATTAATTATTATTCTTTGTTAAATTTTACTAATTCCCTTAGGAATAATTAAATAAATTCTTATTTGTTTATTATTCCTTAACTAATTCTTGAGATGATAAATAAAACATTTATTTATTTATTATTTCTAAATAAAAGTTTAAATACTTTTTCCCTCCTAAACAAATATAATAAAATATTCCAAGTGGTTATTCCAAGAATGGGATCAATAATATTTTATTATTTCTCATTATTCAAAATAACTCAATATTTTGTTATAAATAGAAGGGCTTTGCATTCATTATTCACTTTTAATTATTTTCATTGTTGCACTCATTGTTGTAACTCTGATTATTTTCATTGTCACACACCATATTTTTCACTGGGTTTATGCCTTATAGAGGAGAGAGACTCTACACAAGATGAAGACGTTTTAGGATAGCGAAGAACCCATCCCATAGAGGGGGACTGGTAACATTTATTTGTTCCCTTCATAGGTGTTATAATAAAACTATTCTTTACATATCTGGTTTCCATTGGATGATTGGAGTTATTACTCTTTCTTTTTGTTGTTTAACTATGATTTTGGCATAGATCTAGACTTTGGCAGGCTTTGTTTCTATCAGTTGTTGCAGATCTACAATGTTTAACGGCCATTTATATTGTTGAGTTTCTTATTCATCCACAATATTTAGTGGGTTCTTTTCGTAGATCTTTGAGAAGAAAACACTACAACAATTAGTGTCCTAAACCTAATCCAGTCTTTCCATCTCGGTATCCATCTATTCTACTATCGATTCATCCTGCTGAGCAAGTTCCTGTTCCTACGGCTTCTCACCCTTTTCATCATCTTTCGTTGGTGGATCTGAGACTTCAAATTGTATCAATGTAGTTTTCACTATCTATGCACCTTGCACTTCCTCCTATTCCTATTCCAGTTGCACTTCCTTCTCTCTTCTACATAGCTCTTGTTCTTCTTTGAGCTTCTGGTCTACTTCCTGCAACTTCCTCTCCATCTCTTCTAGTGTTTGTTTATCTCTCCTTTTTTTTGCTCCTCTCTTGTCGCGTTGTCACCTCTTTTCTTCTATATCCAAAGCTACTCTTTCAACAAGTGGATCTTCCTTAAACTTGTAGCTTTTCTCCAACTCTGCGCTTTTAGAAATCTTCCTCTTACCTTTTCTTGAATAGGTTTGTTGCCTACTGCTTCTTTCATTGCTGATCCCTGTGGTGTTGTTGGCTTGAGTGCTACTAGCCATTATACTACCACACTGACCAGTTCATTGAGCCTAGAGGAGTTATAACAATATCTCCAAGGGTATTCCCCTAGCTAATGACATGCCCCATGTATCCAAGGATAGTACACTCACAAACAATGGTCGCTACATAATCCATGCAGATCATATGGATTGAAACTCTTGTCGTAGAACTTAAACTTCTTGAAGTCCTCGACCTTGGAATCTGCTTCTTTCAAACTCTGGATAACGTACAACCCAATTTGCAGAGGAAGCATAGGCCATGGTTCCTTCCTCTTCCTCTACAATCCAGCTAATAACCCTATCGAGATGTGGTATGAAACCTCCTGCATGACCATCTTGTTTGTGGATAAATTTGGCAACAAATGTGAAGCCTTATTTGTGTTGTACATCTTGATGAAGGTGTCATCAGGTGAGGCATACCAATCTCCAATGTTGAGCAATGCCTCCATTGCTTCCTGGGACATGTAAGGTAGATCTTGTTCAAAGATCATCAGGTACAGAGGGGAAGCGAAGTAGTCAGATAGTCTATCCATGATTCCTCGGTAGTTGCACTCTAAGAGTAACTTGCAATATATGTTCACAATATTCTCTGAAGGTGTCCATTCCCAACCCACGATAGGAAACTGATAATGGGCATCGATTCAATCGAGAAGGTATGCGAACATGAAGAATCATTCTTGTTGATCCTTGGGCGGACTCCAGGAATTTGATACATGCACTATTAGCTCGAGAGTCAACATGTCAGACCAATTGAAAGGTTTTCCTTCACTTTCCAACTGATCTAATAGAACCACCCAACTCTACGACAAGGTCTCTGTACTCTCTTAGCCATACAAGCAACCTGAAAAGATGACCAAGAGTTCGTGGGCCTTTCTGAGTGTCTTTATCTTATAGATATGGTTTAGTGTCATCCTAAGCTTTGATGGCTCCCTTACCCAACACTTCAATATGTCTCTTGTGTTCGCGATATTGTTGGTAGTGTAGAACAGTGCATCCATCCTATTCACTGACTGCAACAAATGATCACATCACTTCTACTCAATTGTGTTTTTGTTTACAATAGTGTCTTCCATTTCCACTAATGATTGTGGTGATTTTGCTAGAAACTCCCTTTAGTACATCACAATTTTTTGGCTTGACCAACCTTACTAGAAGATGAATGTATTGTGCCTCTAGGGCCCTAATCTTAACGCTGAAATAGATTAGCCAATGAATTACCATTTCACTAGAATCCACTCTTCAATGTAAATGTAGAGAGTACCTTGCTTGTTGATGAAGATCCATACAATTTTACAGTTTCCCTCTAGAGTTTAGCCTCATCTAGACCTTCACTTGTGTGATGTTCCAATGTTATTTTAGTATTGTTTATAAAGATCTTGTTTTTCCTGTGAAAGTTGGCATCCCCTAAAGGTTAGACAAGAAAGTGTCTTGGAATTTTTGGATGGATATGAGATTCAAGAGTATCATAATAATATGAAATAGATTTCGGTGTTAGTAAATAGTATTTTAAAATTGATATTTACATATTAATACTCCTATGTTGTTAAAAAATATAAACTTCATTAGTCAATAATGTGGAAAAGTTTAATAATATCTTTACCAATGACAAACTTTTGAAATAGATACTTAGTCTCCTATTCTACTTTAATTTTTGTGATCCTTCGAGTGAAAAGGAACCTTTTATAAAGAAATATTTCCTCGGTGACATATCATGCTTGTAATTTAATCATAAATATGAAGATTAGTTTTACTTACGTTTCATAATTGGTAGTTCCAATAAAGGGAAATGTTTAGTTAGGTTGCAGTGTTTATCCTATTTAGATAGGATTTAATTTTGATGATAGTGTTTTGGTCACTAGTAGGAACATGCTTAGTGGAGAAACCTTGGTGTCATTCTTGTGAATATGCATTATAACTCTTTGTAAAATATACAATGTTAAAATGTAATTTTCACTTTGTTTGTCTCATTGTGTGCTATTTGGATTTCTATTGAGGTTTCCTACATTGTTCTTTCAACATAAAGTAGAAAAGGAATATTTCCCCTTTGCTATATCATGGGGATGCTTGCAAGCCATAAGAAACACATATATTTAAGATTGAGCTTAATTTAGGGTACAAGTTAAGAAAGAAGATACGTGGAAAACGAGCTTCCAAACTTTACCATGGTTGTATGGATATTGGTAATGGTATTTGAACTCACTAATGCACCAAATAAATTCCATCGATTGGTGAATCATGTATCAAGAGATTATCTCGGTTATTTTCTCATTGTGTATTGTGATACCATTCTCCTCTATAGAAAAATATGGACATAACATTTATAATATGTCAAAGTTGTATTATGAAAAGATGTGAGAGAGAAGAAACCTTTGATGAATTTGAAGAAGAGTTTATTTTCCATGGACTTCATAACTTATTTGGGCTATATGGTAGGTGTAGATGGATTTTATATCAAGCTAGAGATGATACAAGTCGTAACTAAATTGTCAATGCCAACCTATCTCAATGACCAATTGCAAGTCTACCTCACATTGCTTTGACATCTCATTGTGTTTTAATTCCTTAACCAAGGAAAATGCAGACAATAAATGGGAAGATGAACAATGATCTTTTGATGAACCCAAGACACAAATCTATATTGCACCTAGGCTAATAGTGCTAGAAAAACTGCCATTAGAACTGGAGCTTGATATTGATATGTCCCAAGGGATCTATGATTAGTGGTGCAACACACACTTGAAGACATTCTTTGAAGTGATGATCAAGTATCCAACTATAAGAAGTTGCATGGAATTGTGGATACACTATAGTGACACTATATCTTAGCTAAGGGGTTGAATTACAATGATTATTTCAACAATGATACTAAGTACAAAGAGTCAAGTGCCCTCACATGAGATGATACCTCCCTTTCTCTAATTGTGATGGAACCTCCCTCAAGGTCGCAGGGTTGAATTTCCCTAGGCGTGAGTGGAATTATGTTAATGAACATGCCCTAAGGTAATATGCCCCATGGCGCCATGTGAGTGCCACGAGGAATGATTAAGAGAGCTTACAAAATGAATACGAAAACCCAAGGATGACATAAGTTTTGACCCCAAAATGTGAATAGAGAAGAGCCATTGGCACGTCAAAAAAGTAATTGGGTTCTTGGCATTACAGTTGCTTAGATATCTCGAAGAGGATTTCTCCTCTACTTCCATTTCATTCAAGCCTTCTATGCTTATGAGGAGGCCATAAGTTGATCAAAATCAAGCTAAAACGAAGTCCTAGTGAAATATTAGAGTCAACAGTAGAAAATCTGCGAAGGTTTCATGGTTGTAACAAATGTAAACGCTAAACCTAGCTCATAAGAGTTGAAGAGCACTATTTCGCTAAATCTCTATTATATTAGTCTTAACTCTTACTAGTTAATTTGATTAATTAATTAATTAAGCCCCCATTCTTTTCTTTATATATAACATTAATATAACTGTATATATAATACATATAGCATTAATATGAAATTACATATAGTATTATTATGACATTATATATAGTATTTATATACAATTACATTTTATTTATTTATTTATTATTATTATTATTATTAATTATTAGTTAATATGAAAATAGGAAATAAAAAATTACTAATTCTATATTATAATACAACATTAATATATATTAAAAAAATCTCTAACTCCATATCATCAACATTATATAAAATACTGAAAACATTATATATAAAAAAATATGTAACTCTATAAAATAGTAAAACATTATATATATAAAAATCTTCTAACTCTATATCATCAACATTATATAAAATATTAAAACATTATACATAAAAAATCTGTAACTCTATATCATCAACATCATATAAAAAAATAATGAAAAATGGAACGTGGCCTCCATGCGGGCCGCCACTGGATGAGAAAGCAGAGCGAGCTGCGGCGAGGGTTCTACCATCGTACCATGGGTGGTTCTCCCATATATCATTTAGATTGGAGCTGATTCAGTCACTATTCATGTTGCTCTCCCTTCCTTCTATCGGTATGGAACGTTTGAGCCTGAATCTATCATTTAGATTGGAGCTGATTCAGTCACTATTCATGTTGCTCTCCCTTCCTGCTATCGGTAAGGAACGTTTGAGCCTGAATCAAGGCTTCTGCCTTCGGTGCTTCTCCCATATCTCACGCTTCTACCATCGGTGGTTCTCCCATATCTCACGCTTAGTAAATTGCAGATTCATTCACTATTGATGTTTATATCTCACGCTTAGTAAATTGGAAATTCATTCACTATTGATGTTTGTAGCTCTCCCTCCCTCCTATCGGTCTTACTTGCCCACCTTATGGCTTGGTCATATCGAGCCTTAATCGAGTCCCCAAGTTTGGTCAACGGAAATTAATGAATGAGGTAATCCGTTTTCTTGATTTTCTTTGGAGCAGAAGGACGATTTTGACATTTTGATATGCATGTGGCCGATGAATTGAAAGTGTTGCACAGGTGATTGTTTTCTTTTTCACCGCCTTTACGAATTCGGTGTTCTTCTGTTGTTGTTGTTACGGTGTTCATTTGAAAAATTCAGAGAATTGTAAGTTGATTTCAGCTAATTACTGGGCGGTGCAGTCATGGTAGATACAGAGAGCAGCAGGTGCGAGACGTTATTGGCATTCAAACAGGGTGGCAGCGGTCTAATTTGAGTTGATACGCGTTCAAAACCTGCCCATATCTTGCCTGGTTGGTATTCTTTTAGTGCCTGGAAATGTCTTGCCTGGTATGTGTATTCTTTGTAGTCGCACATGAGAAAGTGCCATTGACATGTATTTCAGACCATACATATTATATTTGAGTCTAGCGACCATGACTGCTGAGAGTAATTTGTATTTTCTTGTTTTTTTCCCGTTTGCTGCAAGAAGACCAGGCAAATTCTCACAATTACTGCTTTTTGCGAATCTTTTAGCCGCGCTGTGTTTGGGTAATAGGTGTTCGGGTAATAGTCAGTAACTTAATCCTCCTGTGTTTCCGTAATGCATATACGAATAGAATTACCGTAGCCATTTTGTGCCGGGTTATGTTCATTATCATAATATACCTATATTTTCGCTTATCAGTGTTTCCTATAGGGTTTGTTAATAACTTCTCTTATGTCATATGGACGGGAAATATTCGTTATCAACGCGTATTCATAGGTGAGTTAGTCCGTATCAATGCGCTAGTGAGAACTCGGTTATTCGCATGATACGCTACCAGATATGCCAAATGCCTCCGCCGTTACTCAATTTTTGGCTAACGCGAACTATTTCCGGTAGGCATCTCCTTGAATACGCGATTTCATTTATGCCTATCCGAGCATTTTTCGCCAGATATGCTAGGTCTTTCTCTGCAATGCGGGTTAGTTATGCTCAATATGCGAATTATCTACCTAAAAAGGACTTATCCCCAATGGATACGCGACTTATCATTGCCGTATACGCGTGTTATCTTGCCGGAGATAACCGGAATGATACGTCGGAGATAACTGGAATGATAAAGTCGCCATATCCGGCAGTAACCGGAATGATAAGTTCCATATCCGGCCTGTCGTGCATGCTCGCCCGGAAATACCTCACATAACCGGCCATGAGTAGCCCAAAATGAACTCGCGTAGACGGTGTCGTGTTATCACGCCGGAGGTAACGGGAATGATAAGTCGCATTATCCCCGCAGTAACCGGAATAACATGAAAAAAATAGAAAGAAAACTTGTGAGGATGGTTATTATTGATTTTCTAAATATATTTATATTTTGACACATTTTACATAAATAAATTTAGATTGGTGATTTTTTAAATATGTATTTATCTATTAGAGTTTTGGATATAATTTTTTAGTGGAAAGAGGATGTATGGGTATTTTATTTTTAGTTTTATCTTAAATGTCGTTATATAGTCTAGAGTTATTAAAAATGATTCAAAATCTAAAATGAATTGAATAAAATAGTGGAAATATCTTATTGTTGAAAAAATAGAGTATATATATTCAAATTTTTATAATGTATACTATCGAATTTTTTCCGAATTAGAAAATTTTCATTGGAATTTTTATCGTACCGAATTGAATTCGAATCCGAATTCGAATTCGAATTTGGTAACTATGCTTTAGAATGTAGATGTAGGCAGTTTTGTAGCGGGTTGTAGTGAAATTCAAATCATTTGCATGCTTGCAATTGTTCTGATTTGGATGGTGTGGAGCATACAATGGATTATGGTCTTGTAGAAGTTACACAGGTTCCAACATGGAATCTACTTTGTAAGGTCCAATGCATTATGAATGCAGAAAAATAATATCTTAAGTGAATCCAAAATATCCAAGAATAGAAATATCCAAAATTCAGGATCGTTTCCACCAAGGTTTTGGCATTGGCATTGGCATTGGAGTTGAATGGAAATAGTGCAACCAATTCATCGTTTAATTTTTGTTAAGGCTATCCAAGAATATTATACAAGAATTGGAGCATCAAACATCAAACATCTGCAACAGTATCACTAGTCATGTCTATACAACATCTTGACCGTTCCTCATGTTTTTGCTTTAGGCAGATCAATATGACAGGCAAAGCAACAATTGCATTTTTCAATAATTGATCAATTACATCGAGCCCATGACCACCATAAATGTGTTCTATGCACCATAAATTTAGAGCTATAAATAAGTACAAAATGTGAGTAGATTGTGCAAGGCCAGCTACTAATACTTTCAATTCATAAGCTCACTGCAAAAGATACTTGCAGAATTACAAAAACTTGCCAAGTGGTCTTCAATTCTAATTTGACCATCTTGCTTGGCAGTGCCATCCTTCATATTTTCTAGAAACTCCTCTACACACTTTATTGTAACATAAGTAGACTCCAACAACATATCCAGTTCGATTATTATAATAGAAAAAACAAGGATCTAAAATTTCACCATCATTCAATACTAAATATCCCATGATAAAGAGCATAGTAATGAAATTGTTTCACCTAAAACACTTTGTGCATAAAGAAATAACACTACAAATATCAATTAACTACACACCTGCCATCTTCATCTTCAGAGTGGAAGAAGACTTTCCTCATTGGTTCTTGTGCATATGCTTGAAGGTCTAATCCTCACTCCCAGATGTCACTGATACCCAAATGTAATTTAAAATAGATGTTGCAAGATCAATGCGATGAATTGAAGGAGCCTTGGGATACTACAATATAATTGGGCATTCAGTTTAGTATAAAATGAAACCTAACAGCAAGTTCATAATCTAAAATGACAAATGTTAAGATCCTTCTCAGCAAAACCCAAAAGTAACCTTACCCTCAAAATAGCCAAAATAACTTATAGTCAAAACAACACAGATAATAAGTTAAAAGAAGGTGTCCTTATTTTTTGGAAGCAAATGGTAGGTGGGAGTACACTATTCACAGTTTGACAAAGCCAACACAGAAATTGGCTTATTCATATTCTTCTTCTTATTTGGGAGTAAGGAAACCTTGCCACTATATTAATCCAAGTATATTGTACATTTATCAATTCTCTCTCTTTCTTTTTCCATGTATCTTTCACAATCTCTATCTTTCTCCCCCTTCTTTCTCCCTCTCTTGATCATGTTCTTTATCTTTCTCCATCTTCACAGACCTTTGAAGAGATCCATCTTCCCATAATGACAGGACATAATCACGTTTGGTGAAGTCTAGCTTGATCAAATTTTACTGGGCATAAGAGTTGCCAAAATCACAACTAATATATGCAAACCATATTTCTTTTCCGTACATTGAACATTAAAATCAATATTAAAAGGTTGATTATAAATGCGTTAAAAGAATTACTGATTCAATATTCAAAAGGTTGATTATAAATGTGTTAAAAGAATTACTGATTTGCTTTACTTTAGGTGCCATGCATCTTGGTGCTTCTACATGTTGCATGCATTCCCACTAACTCTATGAGGTTTGGATATTTGATTTTGGTTCTTTATGTCAAGTGTGGCTATCCTTTTACCCTGCATTTATTTTCTAGAAAACCAACACTGATGTTGATCCTCTATATCCTTATCCACTTCATGAAGTGGAATAGCCCGAAATGATTGAAAAACCAGTCAAATTGAAAAATAATGTTTTATTGGGAGGAATTCATATGAAGGTATAGTGTGAGAGAATGTTGATTCTCATGATGTGATTGAATCTTGTTGAGTATTTTCAATGCATTTTTTGGAACTACATCAGTGATTTCAAGCATGTTTATAACTATCATTAAAGACTGTAGTGCAAGACCTATATGGAATAGCCCGAAATGATTGAAAAACGAGTCAAATTGAAAAATAATGTTTTATTGGGAGGAATTCATATGAAGGTATAGTCTGAGAGAATGTTGATTCTCATGATGCGAGTGAATCTTGTTGAGTATTTTCAATGCATTTTTTGGAACTACATCAGTGATTTCAAGCCTGTTTATAAATGTCATTAAAGACTGTAGTGCAAGACGTATATGACATTCAAGAACCATGGAAAATTAATTGCATGAAATAAGAGAGGTATGAGCTCCTATCTCCATGGAACATGTTGTCAAGGTATCACAATGCATCTTGGGTATAAATGAGATTTTAAAGGGGGAAAACTTAGAAATCTGAATATTTGTTGAGCATAACCTTTTTTGTTAAAGCACGAATGTGAAAAAATGCCCTCCAAAAGGGAAGCAAGTAATTTTGTTGCATTTCTAGAAGTAAAGTCAATAGGTACATTTTTGCATTTCTAGAAATTCAATAGGTACATTAAACCACTGTCAGCTGTGCAAATACTCACATACAAGAATAGAAAACCCTAAGAGATCAAACATGGTAGTGGAGAGACAAGACATTTGGAATGAGCACATGGTACGCTCTTCATTGTATTAGGTATTTAATAGAAGTACAAAATTGATGAAGTTTGATCATCTTTGACAAAGCCTCCTAGGGTTATCCCAAATAGGTATTTAATAGAAGTACAGAATTGATGAAGTGTGATCATCTTTGAGGAAGCCTCCTAGCGTTATCTAAAATATACATATTTTAATATACATATTTTGGTTGGTTATTGGATCAAGCCCATTATGGATCATGTATAATAAGATTGGAAAGATAAAGAAAAAAGCGAAATTACAATCATAATACATATAACAACAAAGTCCATTGGACCTTACCCATAATAAGAAAAAGGGATACCAACTCTGAAGTTTTTTCAACGCCTTGTCAACAAATGGCCTCAGCTGCGCACGAGGGCGAGAATGGCTTAGGACAACATTCAGGAGGAGGGCAATACAGTTCCAGCCCCAACGCTCTGAGCCGCAACCCTTGATTGGGCCAAAGGCGAGGTCGAGATCGCGGACGCTCCGACTAACATGAAATGGATCGGATGGCCCTGGGAGACGATGTCCAAGCTGATTGTTCAGGTGCAGAAGATGGGGAGTATCATTGGGCGGAAAGGAGAGCTTGTGAAGAAAATGTGCAAGGAGACTAGGGCGCGCGTAAAGATTCTCGAGGGTGCTGTAGGCCTTACAGATCATTTGATCAGGGGCCTCCCCACTGATAAAAGACAACCCATTTTGGCCATCTGCGAGCATGAGACAATTGTCGAGGAAAACAACCTAGACCTGGTTCCTGAGATATTTACGGAGGATGGACAGCAGAAGGGACAACCGCGTGCTAGTGGGTCTAGATCAGGCAGATCTTATGATATTATTGTTGAATGTGTTCGATCTACTGAATCACACACTGGATCTAATACGACAGTACGTGAAATTTTTTTGATAGGAGGTGGACAACCTTTTTACACAATGGGAAGACATATAAACCCTAGATCTGCCATCGATCCACCAGATCTCGCTTACAATCCAGTAAATCGGGGCCACGATATGGTTGATCCGTCATGTATGAATACAAATCTGAAGCAAAACTTTATCATATCGGTAGAAGGAAGACATTGTTGTGTACCTATGTTGCACGGGTGCGCGCACTTGGGGGTGGGGTTCTCGAACACATCCCGGGTTCCCGCACCTAAGTACCGAATTCAGGTACGGGTTCTTCCCAGACTAACCCAGAAGAACCGGGTTCTTCCATGAAGAACCGGGTCCTTCCAAAAAAAGAATCGGGTTCTTTTCCTTTCTTGGGTTCTTAGGTTCTTCAGGTTCTTCGGGTTGGGTTCTTCATAAAAAAAACTATATTAAAGATATAATTTTCAAGAGTTAAAAAAGGAGATCTAGATAAAACTGGGAACTCGAGTAACATACCAAAATTTGATATTTTCAGGACTCTTCTTGCAGGACCAACACACACTCCACCACTATGGAGTCGTTAAACATTCAACCATCATCCTCAATCTGAGACTGCACGCTAGTGGGTCTAGATCAGGCAGATCTTATGATATTATTGTTGAATGTGTTCGATCTACTAAATCACACACTGGATCTAATACGATAGTACGTGAAAAATTGTTCATAGGAGGTGGACAACCTTTTTACACAGTTGGAAGACATATAAACCCTAGATCTGCCATCAATCCACCAGATCTCGCTTACAATCCAGTAAATCGGGGCCTGGATATGGTTGATCCGTCATGTATGGATACAAATCTGAAGGAAAACTTTATCAGATTGATAGAAGGCAGACATTGTTGTGTACCTTTGTTGCACGGGTGCGAGCACCCGGGGGTGGGGTTCTCGAACGCGTCCCGGGTTCCCGCACCTAAGTACCGGATTCAGGTATGGGTTCTTCCCAGACTAACCCAGAAGAACCGGGTTCTTCCATGAAGAACCGGGTCCTTCAAAAAAAAAAGTCGGGTTCTTTTCCTTTCTTGTGTTCTTAGGTTATTCAAGCTCTTCGGGTTGGGTCCTTCATAAAAAAAACTATATTAAAGATTTAATTTTAAAGAGTTAAAAAAGGAGATCTAGATCAAACTGGGAACTCGAGTAACATACCAAAATTTGATATTTTCAGGACTCTGCTTGGAGGACCAACACACACTCCAGCACTATGGATTTGTTAAGGATTCAACCATCATCCTCAACCTGAGACTGCGAGGCAGATGCAAGGGGCCAACTCAAAAACTACAGGATCTTTTCGCGATGCAGTCAAAGGAAAGGAACCATTGAAACACAGAGCAACACCCATAACAGAGCTACCAGGCCCCTACATTGTGGAACCGAAGCCGGAATCATCCATGCTTGCAGTATCTCTGCCGGAGGTAACATATCTATACACAAATTTAATCCATAATGCTCTTATATGTAGATTTAATGGTTTTTGGCAAAAAGCAGATGCCCTGCATCAATGGATTCTCACATCATGGTCACCTAACTGTGAAATATATCTATGCCTTAAGGGTTTTTTCATAGTTAGATTTAGCACAAAACTGGAACAAGACAACATCATTAATCAGGGGCCTTGGTTTTGGGGCAATTATGTGCTCTTTATCATGCCCTAGTTTTTGGACTTTGATGCCAATACCATGATAGTTTCAACAATTCCAGTTTGGGTAAGGATGCATAACCTCCCATTGCATTTTTGGCATCAAAAAGTTTTAACAGCCATTAGGAACTCCTTAGAAAAGTACCTTAAAACATATGAGGACAGAGCTATTCGGGGAATCTTCACATATGTCAGAATATGCGTAGAGGTGGACCTAAGTCAAGGACTACCAGATCACATCACATTGAATTTTAATAATTCACTGTGGACACAACCGCTCGACTATGAGAACACAACATTCAGATGTCGCGGCTGCTTGCAAACAGGGAACCTACAATATGCCTGCCCATTGGCTAGTAAGGAGCCAAAAGGGAACAAGAAACAATAGAAAAAACCCAAAGGTTGGCAGCATACCGAACTGTTGGAGGAGGAGGAACTGAAGACAGAACCCACAGACATGCAATTGAGACAGGAAAACATATAGAGAGAGAGAACCGGGGGGCCCAATTTGGGGCCAAATAACTTGATATAGCAGCAACAATTACAGCTCGAAATAAGCGGCACCAAACAAGCACATAGTTTCGAAGGATCAGAATCTGATAAAGAACAACCAATGAATACAGAGGAAAACCAGCTTGCTATAATTGGTCCCACTCCCAACAATGGAGGTTGGCGAAAAGTGGAGAAGAAAAAAGTTAGGAAAGTGTAGGCAATGAAATTTGATAATCTTTCAATTTTTGTTCCCCTTAAATATCTTATATTGTGCTATTATTAAATCAATCTATGTATTACTTTGTCTAGCTTCATGAATTAGAGTTTGGGATACATAATTCATTTGGGATACAATGCTAATGAAATTGATAATCTTTCAATGTTTGGTCCATTTAAATCTCTTATATTGGGCTATTATTAATTCAATCAATGTATCGCTTTGGTCCCGTAAACCAATTAGACTTCGGGATATTATGTTTTAGAGCATACATTCATAGTCAACACAAATGTATGAGCAAAATTAATGGCTACTCATTTGAAATTATTATTAATTCTTATAAATTGAATAAATTAAGCTTAATTGCAACTAGGAGAATGAGGTGTTTTTGCATTTGAATTGAATTAACTAAATGTATGAATTATGTGTCTAAATTAAAATGAGTATGAAAATTTTAAAGACTGAAAATTTTCTTCAAATTGAAGATTGAAAATTTGAAGGATGGAAAAAAATTTCAAGTTTAAAAATGTTAGAAAATCTTATTAATCCTCAATATTAAGCAAAAAAATGTTTAGCAATATTTTTGTAAGAATACAATTTTTTTTTAATTATTTTATAGTCTCTAAATTAGTATAAAATTTAGGTGAACCATTTTTAGAATAAACGGAAATTGAAAAATCTTTTTTTTGTAGAAAACCATGGAAAATTAGCTCACTTGGAAACATTGGCCCCTATAACTTTCCTTGAAAAACAAAAAAAAATCAGCTCCCTTTAATGTCAATATTACAATAATAAAAAAAATCATTTGAATACATTACAAATATATCATAGATTCATCTTAACCTAGTCCAAAATTATATCATAGATTCATCTTAACTTAGTCCAAAATTATCACCAATATATTATTAGGCATTAAGCTAATTCTATAATATAACAAATATTCATATAAAATAAATGTTTTCTTGTCAATGTTCCATTGACAATCCAATATGAATCACATATTTTCTTGTCAATGTGCCATTGATAGTCCAGTATGAATCACATGCAATTTGTTTTGATTGTGGCAGAGGAGATACAACATTTCATAAATGGATACCATGTGGTGGTTGGATGAATTACTCCTACTCTTTTTAGGGTAAGGGAAATCCACCATAATTTTCGGCCTGTGTTAAGCACTTGGTTCCCACTTGGGCCAAAAGGTCACCTTTCTAACTTCTCGTTTCATCTCATATAGGAAAATTATTTGGCAGAAAAAATCGATTGAATGGCATGTTTTTCATTGATTGAACACCCCACATTAGTGGGTGGTTTTATTTATTTTATTGAAATATAAAACCCAAAATAGTACACTGAATTGAAAGGAGGAATCTAAAGGGCATCAAATTCAATAGTTTGTCCTTTGGGTCCACAATTAAATTTTTTGGAAGAACATCATAGAAAATTCACAAAAATAATATAGTATTGCATATTACAATTTTTTTATATTTAATGGGATCATTACTGTGGATGTGACAGAGTTTTGGATCAATCTTGCACCATATCCTCAATTTCGTTTTATGTATGTTTTCTTCCTATGCTCGAGTAATCTTTGCACAGAAAACCTATCATGAGCAACTATTTGTGTCCGAGATTACAAATGCAATGATTGAACCCTCGAGCATGATGGCCAAGTTTGGCCCAAGGCATTGGAAGTACATGGCTTGTTGTCTCATGTATTGAGAGGATGTTGTGGCAAAATATGTGAATACAGCAATACCAACCATCAAGGCTAAATGGGTTATTCAATTTGTAGACTAGTTGGTGAAATTTTATTTTTGTTTACACTTTGAAGCCTCACTAGACCTATGACGTTTATTCCTCTGTTTCTCACAATGTGCCATTGGTGGTTTACCAGGTGCCCCATAGGTTTCAAATTTGGCATCCGTTACCAACCACCCAAAGTGGTGCACGGGGGAGACCTTTCCAAGGTGCAGCTCGTTGTTTGCATGATCAACAACAATATTCTTATGGATAAAGTCATTTAATAGATTGAACACATGTTTGATTTTGTTACCATTGTGTTAAATATGATTTACATTCTCCAGTTGCCACATTTATCATTATGTACCATATATAGTATGCTGATACACCAAAAAGGCATCACGCGTTTATAATTGGCATACTTCCGGTAATGTGCAAGCATAAATAAGGTAATAAATGACTATTGATACATTGATTTTGGGTCAGATTACTATTTGAGCAGACAAATCTCAATATTTAGTCCCTTGCATGATAATTACAATCCTAATTTTTGAGCCTTGGAAATGCTACATTAATGGAGGTGTTGAACTGGACATGCCATCCTCAAGTCCTCCATGTTTTTTCTTTTTCTGTTTGGGCTTCTGAATTCATGGAGGTTTAAGGTCTCTGTAAGACCAACAATCCATTCTCAGTTAGAAGTTCAACTATTATAGCTTCATTGGATAAGGATTTTGGGTATTTGAAGGCCATTTAGCTCAAATTTTTGCAATTGTAGCACTATTTTCTCACGCTAGGGAATTCTATTTGTGTACATTTTTCTCATAAGACCCAGGGACTCAAAACATCGTAAATCAACTAGCTTACCCTCGTTTTGCTCTGTTGTGGCCTTGGAAGACTCAAGATCCTTTTTGAGAGAATCCAAGGTTGTTTCCAACTCTGTTAATGTGCACATAAGGCTTACTTTTTCTTCTTTTTAAATCAATGTTCTTTTATTCAATTCAGTTTGTATTAGCTTACCCTCTTTTTCCTCTATTGTGGCCGTGGAAGACTCAAGATCCTTGTTGACAGAATCCAAGGTTGTTTCCAACTCTCCTAACATGCCCATAAGGCTTACCTTTTCTTATTTTTAAATTAATGTTTTCTTATTCAATTCAGTTCATAAAGAAGTGCTCTCCTCATCTAGGAACATTGTTTTCTTATTCAATTCAGTTCATAAAGAAGTGCTCTCCAAAGGCAGGAGGTTGTCATGATATCCACAAGGTATTTTAAGACATGTTTTTTTACAGTAGTCCAAGGCATTGGTTTAGATTAGGCTTAGATTATGCCATGATTATTAAATTATTGTGTTGTCTTCATTCAAATCTATAGTTTAATGTGCATGTAGGTTTAAAACTTCCAATGTCTTTTTAGTTTAGTTTTAACACTAGTATGGGGAAGCAAGTGTAGTTTAAATCTAATTATAAGGTATTTTTGTTTCATTTTGATCAGTTATGTTGTAATTTAGTTTTGTTTTAATTAAGTATACTTCCCACTTATTTATTTACTATAGTTTGGTGTGAGTATAGTTTGGAACATTTCCCACAATTATTAAAATGAGCTGCTCTAACTTATCATCCTAAAAGTCATTTTTTAATAGCGTTTATTTTTATAATTAAACTAAATTTCTTCTACTAGGTAGTTTAGATTAAATGTCTTTCTCCAATAAGATATGTAAGTTATGTTTTTGAATTTATATAATATAAATGGATATTATATGTATTATATATTATATAAATTAGATATTAATAGATATAAATTAGATATATATAATATAAATTAGATATTAAGCTCTATAATATGGTATATCTTTAACTAAAATAATATAATGAAAAAATATTTGAATTTATATAATATAAATGGATATTATTTTTCTATTAAAATCTATATTATAAAATGAAATAGTGATGTAAATGTTTTTTAAGATCAATTTTGAATATGTGTTTTATTAATGTCTCAACTACATCATGTATATATAAATTCCTAGAGTAGGCTAGAGTAGGATAGAGAGGAGTAGGGTAGGCTAGACTAGGCTAGGCTAGGCAAATGTAGAGTACGGTATTCTAGAAGAGGTTACAATAGGTTAAGGTAGGCTAGGTTAGGGTAGGCTATATTAGACCATTCTAGGCTAAAGTAGGCTAGGCTAGGCTAGAGTAGGGTAGGTAAGACAAGGCTAGAGTAGGCTATGCTATGCTAAGAAAGAGTAGGCTAGGATAGGATAGGATAGAGTACACTAAGTTAGGCTAGGCTAGAGTAGGCTAGAGTAGGCTAGGTTAGGCTGGGCTAGGCTAGAGTAGGCTAGCCTAGGGTATGGTAGTCTATTATAGCTTATTAGGCTAGAGTAGGCTAAAGTAGGATAGAGTATGTGAGGCTAAGCTAGGCTAGAGTAGTTTAGGCTAAGCTAAGCTAAGCTAGAGTAGGCTACGTCAGGTTAAGATAAAGTAAACTAAGATGGGCCATGATAGGTTAGGCTAAAATAGTTTAGGCTAGGCTAGAATAGGCTAGTTAGTTAGAGTGGGCTAAAATAAGGCAGGTTAGAGTAGGTTAGGATATAATAGTCTAGGCTAGAGTAAGCTAGGATAAAGTAGTCTATGGTAGGCTAAAGTAGGATAGAGTAGGAAAGGTTAGAGTAGGTTAGAAAAGGTTAGATTGGATAGGCGAGACTAGGCTAGGGTAGAGTAAGATAGGCTAGGGTAGAGTAGGATAGAGTAGGGTGGAGTAGAGTAGGTTAGGTTAGAGAAAGCTAGAGTAGGCTAAGGTAGGTTGGGATGTACTAGGCTATGCTAGGGTAGGTTATGCTAGAATAGTCTAGGCTAGAGTAAGGTAGGATAGTGTAGGCTACCAAGGCTAAAGTAGGATAGAGTACGAAAGGCTAGGCTAGGATAAGGTAAAGTAGGCTACAAAAGTTTAGGATAGGATATGCTAGACTATGCTAGGGTAGAGTAGGATAAAGTAACCTAGACTAGAGCAGGCTTGGATAGAGAAGGCTAGAGTCGACTAGCGTAGAGTATGTTAGGCTATGTTAGGTTAGGATATAGTATGTTGGGCTAGGATAAGGTAGGCTAGAGTAGGCTACGTTAGGTTAGGCAATAGTAGGCTATGTTAGGTTAGTTTAGAGTGCGATAGGTTAGGTTATGATAATGTAGGCTCGGTTAGGCTAGGATCGAGTAGGCTAAGCTAAAAAATTGCAGAGTAGGTAGGTCTAGTCTAGGCCAATGTAGGCTAAGATAGGCTAGACTAGAGTAGGCTAGGCTAGGGTAGTGTAGACAAGGCTAGGTTAGCCTAGGCTAGACTAGACTAGAATAGGCTAGGCTATGCTAGACTAGAATAGTCTAGGCTAGACAAGACTGGAATAATCTAGGCTAAGTAAGGATACATTAGGCTATGTTAGCATAGGTTAAGCTAGGCCAGGATAAATTAAGTTAGGTTAGGATTCAATAGGCTAGAGTATGATAGGCTAAGGTAGAGTAGGCTAAGGTAGGCTGGGCTAGGCTAAAGTGGGATATAGTTGGCTAGGGTAGTTTAGGCTAGGCTATAGAATAGCCTAGGCTAAGCAAGGATAGTCTAGGCTAGATAGGCTAGGATAGTGCAGGTTAGGATATGATAGGCTAGGCTAGTCTAGGATAGAGTAGGCCATGCTAGGCTAGGCTAGACTTGACAAGGCTTGAGTGAGGTACGATAAGCCAAGTTAGGGTAGTGTAGGCTAGTATAGGCTTGGGTAGCATAGCCTAGGCTAGGCTAGGGTAGTGTAAGCTGGAGTAGTGTATGTTAGGCTAGGTTAGTCTAGTGGAGGCTAACCTAGGATAGACTATTCTAGGTTAGGATGGAGTAGGCTAGGCTAGGATAGAGTAGGCTTGAGTAGGATAGGCTAAAGTAGGTTAGGCTAGGATAGATTAGGCTAGGATATACTAGGTTAGACTAGGGTAGGCTAGGAAATAGTAGGCTAGGCTAGAGTAGCAATAGGCTAGTGTAGGTTAACCTAGAGTAGGCTAGGTTAAAGTAGGTTAGAGTAGGCTAGGTTAGGCAAGGTTAGGCTAGGCTGTGCTAGGCTAGGATATAGCAGGCTAGGATAGGATCAGATGGGCTAGGATAGAGTAGGGTAGAATTGGCTAGGATAGCTTAGGCTAGGTTAAGGTAGGTTAGAGTAGTCTAGGGTAGGTTATTGTAGGATAGAGTAGGTTAGAATAGGCTAGGCTTGGCAAGGTTAGAGTAGGTTAGAGTTGGTTAGGCTAGCCTAAGCTATAGTATGATAGGATAGAACTCACTAGATGTGAGTAGACTAGGCTAGGTAGGTTAGGCTAGGCTAGAGTAGGATAGAGTTGGCCACGCTAGTGTAATCTATGCTAATATAGGTTAGAGTAGGCTAGGATAGTCTAGATTATGCTTGGCTAGGCTAGATTTTAGGTTAGAGTAAGCTAGGCTAGGCTATATTATTTTAGAGTAAGCTATGGTAGACAAGGCTACAGTAGGATAGGATAGAGTTAGATATGGTAGAGAAGACTTAGATAGGTAGGCTAGGGTATGTTAAACTATGATAGAGTAGGCTAGGCTACAGTAAATATGATTTAATAGGTTAGGTTGTAGTAGGTCAGGCTAGAGTGGACTTGGCTAGGATAAGCTAGAGTAGGGAATGGAAATCTAGAGCAGATTAGGCTATGCTAGGCTAGTCTAGCTTGTCCTAGGTTATAGTAGGGTAGGGTAAGAGAGCCGAAGGTAAAGTAGGTTGGGCTACGCCACAGCAGGCTAGGCAAGGAAAATATTGGCTAATGTAGGATAGGCTAGGGTAATCTAGGCTATGCTAAAGTAAGCTAGCCTAAGGTAGGCTAGTGTAGGCTAGGCTAATCTAGGCTACGCTAAAGTAAGCTAGCCTAAGCTAGGTTAGTGTAGGGTAGGTTTGGCTAGAGTACGCTAGTCTAGGTTAGAAAGGGCAGGCTAGGTTAGTGTAGGCTAGTAGTCTAGAGTAGGATAAGCTCAGGTAGGATAGGTAAAGTTAGGCTAGGTTAGGTCACGCTAGCCTAGATCAGGTTAAGATAGGCTATAATACGTTGGAGTAGGCTAGGCCAGTTTAAGGAGGACTAGGATAGAGTAGGCTAGGCTAGACTATGTCATGATAGAGTAGGCTAAGTTAAGCTATGATAGGATAGAGTAGGTTAGGCTTGGTTATGTTAGGATAGAGTAGGCTAGGCCATGATAGGCTAGGCTAGTCTCAACTGAGCTATGATAGAGTACGTTAGGTTATGCCAGCTAGGATATTCTAGAGAAGGCTACGATAGGCTAGGACAAGCTAGAGTAGGCAAATCTAGGCTAGTCTTGGTGAGAGTAGGTTAGACTAGTCTTTATTGCGCTAGGCTGAGATGGGTTAAGCTAGGTCGGGTGGGGCAAGGCTAGGGTAGGGAAGGCTAAGCTAGAATAGGATCATGTTAGTTAGGCTAGTCTAGGATAGCATAGGATAAAGTTGGCTGGGCTAGGCTAGGCTAAAGTAGGTTAGCTTAGGCTAGGATACGCTAGAAAAAAAACGCCACAGTAGAGTAGGCTAGACTAGGATATGCCAAGGTATGCTAGGATATAGTAGGCTAGCTTAGGCTAGGCTAGGCTATAGTTGGCTTGACCATAGTAGGGTAGGTTAGAGTAAAGTAGGTTATTTTAGGGTATCCTAGCATAGGCTAGGTTAGAGTGGGTTAAAATAGGCTAGATTAGACTATAGTAAGCTAGGATATGATAGAGTAGGCTAGTCTAGCCTAGGCTAATCTAGATTAGGTGAGGATAGGGTAGGATAGGTTAGGCTAGAGTAGACTAGACTAGGCTAGGGTAGCCTAGGCTAGACTAGGCTAGGCTAGGTTAGGCTAGCCTAGGCTAAACTAGGCTAAGCTAGAGTAATCTACGTTAGGCTAGTCTAGCCTAGGCTCAGCTATGGTACATTGGAGTAGAATAAGTTAAGCGAAAGTATTCTAGGTTATGCTAGGCAAAGCTACACTGGGCTAGGGTATACAACGAAAGGCTAGATAAAGATATGATAATAAGGGTCTAGGCTAGATTAGGGTAGGATAGGCTAGGCTCTAGAAGGCTAGGCAAGGGAGGCTAGAGTAAAGTAGGCTAGGCTAGGCTAGAGTAAGGTAGGTTAGACTATGCTAGAGTAGGATAGCTATGCTATACTAGAATAAGCTAGTGTAGGCTAGATAGACAAGAGTAGGAAAAGTTAAGCTAGTGTAGGCTAGACTAGGGTATTGTAAGGTACATTAGGCTAGACTAGGCTAGTGTAGGTTAGACTAAGATAGAGTAGGCTAAGGTAGGGTATGTAATGCTACACAAATTTATGGTAATAGGGGTTTATGCTAGAGTGGGCTAGGTTAGGTTAGGCTAGGCAAGCCTAGCTTAGGGAAGGCTAGGCAAGGCTATGCTAGGCAGGGTAGAGTAGAGTAGGTTAGGCTATGGTGGTGTATGCTAGCTAGGCTAGGCTAGACTAAGGTAGTTTAGGCTAGCTAGGCAAGTGTAGGCTAGGTTAAGCTATACTAGGCTAGTGTATTCTAGCCTAGGCTAGACTAGACTAGTGTAATCTAGGGTAGGCTAGACTAGGCTAGCGTAAGCTAGGCTAGGGTAGGCTAGACTAGGCTAGCGTAAGCTAGGCTAGGCTAGGCTAGGCTAGTTTAGGCTAGGCTAGGATAGAGTAGGCTAGGTTAGGTGAGGATAAAGTAGGCTATGCTAGGGCTAGTGTAATGTAGGCTAGGCTAGTGTAAGCTACAATAGGCTAGGCTAAGGTAAGCTAGGCTACAATAGGCTATAATAGGCTAGGCTAGAGTAAAGTAGGCCATGATAGCCTAGGATAGGTCAGGCTAGGATAGGACAAATTAAGCTAGGATATATTAAGGTAGGCTAACCTAGTGCAAGCTAGGTTTATCTGACAGGCTAGGGTAGGCTAGAGTATGCTAAGCTAGGAGAGAGTAGGCTAGGCCCAATTATGCTAGAGTAAGTTAGGCTAGAGTTGGATAGGCTAGGCTACATTAAACTAGGACAGGTAGTGTAGGTTAGACTTAGCTAGGCTAGGCTAAAATAGGTTTAGTTGCCTAAAGAAGGCTAGGCTAGGCTAGGCTAGAGTAAGCTAAGTGTAAAGTAGGTCCATCTCATACTAAAAACAAAAACTTTTTGCGTTAACATTACTAAAATCGATCATGAATCTAAAATACTAGTATTGTATATTATTTTATCTACGCCATTTCCATGTCATATACTGCTAGTATAGGCTATTAATTTTCATTGCATTACAAGGAATCTATTTTGGATTCTAAAGATTGACAATTTATTAATTCAAATTTTGGCTATATATAGTTATTGCTTTAAAGTATCACATTATTATCCATTGACATTGTTTGTTGCAAAGGATATCAATTTCATTTAATATGATTATAATTTAATTACAAGATCTCCTTGTATAACAAAATTTAGTGTATGTTTTTGTTCCCTCTAATTGATTTCAAATTATATACTTTCCATTCTAAAGAGTTAGTTCCTTATAGTGTCTTTACTCACTAGACTCACCTTTGTTCCTATCTACCTTTTTCAAGGTTCCCTTGACTCCAAGTAAATTATAAGCAAGAAACATTTAAACTTGCTATTATAAGTAAGGATTATTCCATTATATACTAATCTATTTTCCTCATCCTACATTTTCTACCTTGGCAATGTTCAAAACCAACATTGTTATCTAAGTTATCAATCCTAGCTTTTATCAATTCAAACCTTGCCATGTGTTTTCCTCACAGCTAGATATTTTCGCAGAAAACTTGGTTATAAATAGGAGTGTTCATCCTTATCTCTTAAAGAAGAGGTATTTAATTCACATTTCACTAATATATCTGTATGAATATAGTTTCTTAGGGTTTAGGGCTTAAGGTTTATAACACTTTAGTAAAGGATTTTAATAAACGGTTAAAAAATGATTACAAAACACATGTTAAAATGTTACAAAATGCTTATGGTTTAGGTTTTATAACACTTTAGTAAATGAATTTAATAAGCGCATAAAAAATGTTATGAAACGCTTGCTAAAATGTTATAAAATGCTTAGGATTTAAAATGTATTGTCCAACTAGATAATTTTTATGATCTCCAGGAAACATTTATAGGGGTTGTGAATTCTAAAACAAATATTTCCTCTATGCCATATGAAACTATCAATTTATGAAGTTAAGTCAATCCAAAAAATATAAAATTAAGGGTTGATTGTTGTAAAAATGAAATGTCATACTTCATCCTACTATTTAAGGAATAAAAACATGTGTTCACTTGGACTTAGAAGAATGAATTCCAACCTTGAACCTTCTGTTAAAAGTGAATTATATAAGCTTCTAGTAGCTAGGATAATATTTGCTATCTAACACACTCAGTGGTTAGAAAATCTAGTTCTTGTAAGAAATAAAAATAGTGATATTCAAATTTATGTCTATTCTTTCAATCTTAATAAATCCTAAGACAAGGAAAACTATCATGTTCCACCCATGGAATAGATTTTACAACACATCTCTAGCTCTGATATGTTGTTTTTATTGGACAAATGTTTAGTTTACAACTAGGTTATGGTTTATCTTGTATATTAGCATAAGATTACCTTCAAAAGTATATGGAGAATTGTTTACTATAGGATGATTCCTTTTAGGCTAATTAATTCTACTGTCAACTTCTAAAGAGAAATGGACATTGATTATTGTGGCTTGATAAATGAGTCCTAAATTTGCTAACCACTTCACTATGATCCTTTATTTATTCTCCTTTCCCAATATTACTCATGTGTTCATGCCATGATGTTTCTAGAATTCTTGTATCTACAAATCACTCATGATGAGCAAATATAAGCTTGAAAATATCCTATTCTACCATGTTTCATACATATTGTATGTTCATTCCTTTAATGCTTGCTCAAGAGGGACAAAGGGGGCTTTACGGAACATGGGTGCACTTTGATAGGTTGAAAGGGTGAAGACAGAAGGCTTTAGGGCTTTGCCATGTGCTTGTGCACTCAGGAGAGGGAGGAAGTGAAGACGGGGTGTGTGGCACATGTTTGAAGGATGGAGGGGAAGGCTTCAGGCATCATAAGTGCATTCTACACTCAAGGGAGATATGGAGGGCACAATGCGCACTCTTGAAGGCTAAAGGTTGTGGGCTTTGGGCCTTCGAGGTGTGCTTATGTGGTCAAGAGGCCTAGGAGCAGGTACAACACACTCATTAAGGTTGAATCCTAATGCTTGATGACTTTGCAGTGTGCTCCTACGCTAAAAGGGTCCAAAGAGGGAGCATGGTACATAAGGAGGTCGCGCTTCTTCGATTTGAAGGAGTGCACTCAGTGAAGTTTCCGTCTCTAGGAGGGAACAATTCGAATTAAGGAAAGGAGAAAAGGGTTAAGGAGTGAGTCTTGTTCCCTTAGAGGACTCATGGTTCTCTTTCAAACAACGAAGGATTCCCCATCAAGGATTTGTAGTGTCCTCATGTCCTCTTGGCCTTAATGAGTTTACTTTGAAGCCAAATATTTTCCTATGTCTGGAATATGAGGCGAGTGGCTAATAAGATGAGTTTAGACATAGAACCAAGCATGACACATACCAAATCATCAAGAGAACTTAGGGAGAGTTGAAAAATGACAACTATACATCAAAACACTACCTTATACACATTCCCCAACTACAACGAGTGTAGTGTGTGCAAGTATCACCCAGAAGTGTAATTTTACGATGACAAATATGTTATAACCACGAAGTGTACCAAACGATGTACTGATCAATGTAATGTCACTCAAGACCATTCAAAGACATTTGAGACCATTCAAAGACACTTGAAACACATAGAATAAAATGAAACAACATTTGGATCAAAGTAATTCTAGATCTGGCTGTAAAAATAGGCTCCAAAATTCAAATGTAGTGAAATTTTGGAGAGTGTTGTGGCAAAAATATCACTCGACAACTCGCTAGGTGAACTTCAACTTCAATGTCCATGGATACCTATCTGTTAAGGGTTGAATCTTCAAGAAGTATTGATTTCCTTGACCTCCCCTTTTCGACCTAATTTTACACATAACATCTCACTTTTCTCAACTTGGTTGAAATACACATAGAAGCTACACCACATCACAATTTTTTCAATACAAGAACACGTAATGTGCACGACGGTTTTATGATTTTCTGAGTATGATATTTCATGTTTGGTGTTGTGTCGATGCCAGCAAGCCTAGAAGGTACCCCGACAGATGCACATGAGAAGCACAAACATTGCTTCGCTGCCATCGAGACTAGATAATACACCAATGAAGTCACTAGCTTCACCTCCCTGCACTAGAATCCTTTCTCTTCTTTCACCCTTTATTTATTTATTTTAATAGAATTATTCATTGGCTTTCAATGAGCAGACGAGCAATCCCAACTTATTCAGTGAAGAGGACGTTTCAACTACAAAGAAGTTTTTTTAACATGTCTGATATTGGTTTACTCACTTAAGATTTTCCCCTTTTCCCTAATCTACTAGACTAGACAAGCGCTAACACACAAGAAGACTTACATCAAGTTGAGAAGTTTAGATACGAACATAGGCATGGATCTAATAGTTTCCCTCAAGGTTCTACTATTGGACAAATCATATTTTCCGTCTTGCCTTAGCTCAACCTATGGAATTTCCCCAAACAAGCAAGGAGACTTAATATTAATAAGTTAATTTATTCATAAAAAGGTTTGATTGTTCCTATAGAGTAATGTAGTGATTGATTCATGTTCATTTGTTTGAAATGTTATATTTTAAAATGGATAAATATGTGCTATGATAATTTGCATTAAAAATTAAGAAAGCTCCTCTTTGCTTCGAGATTGTAATCTCTACTAACAGTGTCAACCACGCGAAGGTGGAAGTGTACATGCCCCAAAAACTTTGTGTTGTTGATATGGACTCTTTTAGATATCAACACGTGGAGATGATTTAATATATTGATTTAATATGTTAAATTATTAATGAGGTTAATGGGTATTTAAAAAAAAGTAATTTATTAACATTAATGAAAATAAATTATGGTAAATTTTTGCATTAGTCACATTATTATTGTTGTGGTAGCAATATTTATTAAAAATATTTACTAATTATGTTCTTTTATCTTAAAATGTTATATTATCAAAATATTTATGTTTTGTTACAAATGTTCAAATTAACTTATTAACCTTAGATATATCTATATCTATATCTATATATATATTTGGTTCTTGTTTCTATAAAAGAGCATAAAATGCTGAGGGAACCCACTCAATAATAAAAAAGAATTTTAAAATAATAAAATAAATTTATACATTTTTAAAAAATGATAATAAATATACCTTAACCAAATACAGTAAAAAAAGAAAAAGAAAAATACAAACATCATTATAATTAAAACTCAATATAATAAATAAACATTAAAATAGTATACAATAAAAAGATAAGACTTAATTAAATCTATATAAAATACACACTTTCAAGTTTATAATTAAATTCATGGCTAATACAAATCAACATAACAAACACAAGAATTCATTGACAAAACAATTCATAAACATACTTAATCAATTTGAAATAAACAGAGATACAATATACAATTTCAAATGCAATGGAATATAAAATTTAAACGCATATATTCACAGACATTTAGAAATCCACCCACACATACAAACAATTAATAAAACAAATTCTCACATGTATATGCAATTTCGGACAACAACTGGAATACAAATTTAAATAAGAAAACATACAATTTAAAATTTTTAAATATCAAACACAAAATACAAATTCAAATAGAAAAAAGCATGATATACAATTCCAAATAAGGAAACATACATCATACAATTTCAAGTCAATACAAAAACAAACACTCAAACATGCCATTGCAACATTAAATAGGAAAACGAAAAATATAAAACCTACTACAAACTATTTACGCTATAAAATTAATTGCAATCACAATTCAATACAACAAACACACTATTACAATTTCAAGTCACCTACAATACAAATATTCATAAATAAGAATTCAACACACACACACACACACATATCCAATTTCAAATAAAGAAACATACAAAGTACAAGTTGAAATAAACAAACATACAATATACAAATTCAGCTAAACACACAACGTACAATTTTAAGTCAATAAGATAAAAGAGTAATATATTATTATGCGACTTTAAAGAAAGGTAAAGTCATAATATGCAAATTAAAATCTACATTATACATCCACATTCAAATTCATAATTCAATACGAAAAACACATGATTACAATTTCAAATTACATGCAAATATTCATAAATAAACATCCATACAACCATTCACATATATATGCAATTTCAATAAAATAAACATACAAAATACAAGTTCAAATAAGCAAACACACAATATACAATTTCATGTCCAAATACAGAAGCAAATAATCATTGTCAAAACCACTCATATAAAAGCAATTTCAAACAAACAAACACACAATTCAACTAAACAAACCATCAAAACCACTCACATATACATGCAATTCAACTAAAGATAAGCTTACACAATTTCAAATGAACAAACAAAGACGGTACACAATTTGAATTCAAAATATCAACATAAATACATAAAACATTTTCAAAATCACAAACATATATATACAAATTCAAGTAATGTTATAACTCTTTACATTTAGAGTTATAGTATTTCTAGTGACTTAATTAATTCCCTAACTCTTTCTAAAATCCGGCTTCACAAATGTCTACTCGTTAGCAACTAATGATACAAAAAAAAAACTAAACTCAATAGAATAGATAAAAATTGGTATGATATAGTCAAACAATAGTCGCAA
This sequence comes from Pinus taeda, assembly GCA_000404065.3. Classification (NCBI taxonomy): domain Eukaryota; kingdom Viridiplantae; phylum Streptophyta; class Pinopsida; order Pinales; family Pinaceae; genus Pinus; species Pinus taeda. The sequence goes on from APFE031634978.1 coordinate 37,715, forward strand.
TAAATAAATTCAGAAAAGTAAGAGATACCTTTTTCTTATCTCTCCCTAGAACTGTAAATAAACTTCATTTCGAATACCAAGTTTCAAGGTTAATCCAAGAAAAAAAGGTGTGACAATCTAAAAAAGTTCCAAAATATATTAAGTTTGTAGAGACTAGCTCAAGGATATATTACTAAAAACTAGTACTCCTCAGGGTTGTTTGAAACACAATGAAAATTAAAATTGGTACCATCGAGTAAGGCATACCTAGATATCTATTTTTCTTAGTTTTGAATTTTCCATCATGCATAGCCAAAGTGCTAAATATGTAACCAGTTCTAGTATTGCAAAATTTTCATGGAAACTAAGTTAAGGATATTGCAGCGAAAATTGTTACTTTTTGGGCTATTTCAAACAACTAAAAATAAAATAAGTACCATAAGGTAAGACATGCTAAGGTGACTTTTTAACAATTTTGTGGAAATTTCAAACAACTTAAAGTTAAAATAAGTACCATAAGGTAAGACATACTAAGGTGGATTTTTTTGGTTAGTTTTCACTTGTTTTGAATTTCCCATCGAGCATAGATGAAGGGCTAAGCATGAAATATCATTTCTTGTATTTTTAGAGAACAAAATATTTTGTTGTTGTTTTGAAAAAAGAGCATAAAATGTTGAGAGAACCCAATCAATAATAAAAAAAGAACCTAAAAGAATAAAATAAAGGATGCATTTGAGGATGCTAACAACTAACTGTGAACACACCATAAAAAAATATGTATGCTTACCATACCTTGTTAGTAAAAGTAATTGTGAGAAATTGGAATAGATTCTCTTCAACTGAATATCAAATTTGATAGTGAAATGATTAAAAGAAATAAAAACCAAAGGATATACCAACTATGTAGCTCTTGTTGATGCAAAAAAGAAGAACATTTTATCATAATGCTTAAATGCAACACATTAACGTATTTTATCATAATGCTTCATTGCAACACATTAACTCATTTTATCATAATGCTTCAATGCAACACATTAACTCATTTTATCATAATCCTTCAATGCAACACATTAACTATTAAAGATGAAAACATAACAAAATTCTAGGTTATGCTATGTAAGGGAAATATGTAGTCATGGCATAGAAATTTTTGTTACAGGTAATCAATGATCAAAGATAAAAGTTGAACTAACTTATAACACTATGTGGAAAATTGTGTGAAATTACCAAACATTGTACTTTTTCTATATAGTAAAATGTTTGAAATTATTTGTAACCTATCATGCCTCAATCTTGCATAGTATCAACCTAATATCATTGTATGAAAGGATATTTGTTACCATGGATTTTTATAAATTATAAGAGAAATCATTAATTATCGAAAGATGTTGCTTCGAGCTGATAATGTAGCTTAGTTGTTCATTTTAATTCAAACAACTATCATTTAGAATAAATGAATCCCCCAGACATGAGAAAAATACTAACAAACAAGAATTCTTCACCGATTATGAAAACGGAATCGTAAATATATAACTAAACCAACATTCTTCCTATAGCCAATTGAGCTCATTTCCTTATTATCAATGTCTACAATGAGCATTGAGTACCACAATAGTTTTCATGAATATTAAATAGGAACACACAATCAAGTTCGTTCAACTGGATCTTAATTTAAGCACATGTAATGTTCATGGCGAGATGAATACTTTGAGAAAACAACTAAGCACATACCCAAGATCAAATCAAAATGTGGGTAGGAAAAAAAATCATAGGTTTCAGGAAGACATATCAAATTGGGACATTGAGAATAGTAGCCATGCAAAAGACGGAAAGCTCACCTACTAAAAAAATGTTCAAGTCTTTTATAGTGTGCGCATATGCAGATAAAATAAATGGTAAGCAATAACTGCTTTAATAATAACAGATTATGATATTTATCATAGTTAAACTTTGCATCGATAAATTCTCACAAATGGTTTGAGAAAAACAATGTGTGACAGGTTGCTATGGAAGGAGAGATGTTGGGAGCACACCTTGAGACTGATGTAGGTATGGAAGGAGAGATTTTGGTTGCACTCCTTGTGGCATATGTACATCAGAAAAATTGCATCAGATGGCAGAGCAGTGAAATCTATTGATTCAAAACTAGCTACCTATGAATAAGGACATGATATAGTGATACATCGAGGATGGCGTAAAATTTAAGCAGGGGACTATGTAACTCCCTTCCCCTGTGTAATACATTATTGTAAACCTAAGTTAGATCTAGGTGTGATATCCTCTTTTTTGTATTAAATGTTTGTAAAACTAAGATGAGGAAAGCTAGGTTTCATACCCTCCTTTGTGGGTTAAACTATTATACACCTAAGATGAGGAAATATAGGTGATATGTAATAAGAAAATAAAATGTGTTATTGAATAGATTAATAAAATAAATCACTTGGAGGGTAGAGCACCAACAGAGAGGAGATTCTTGCCAAATCCCATGAGGAATGGGATAGAAATGAATATTTAATGATAAACTTTTAGATGTGATTCTAGATAAGCATGGATGGAGTGAATATCCATCTGATGGATGGGACATAAAGACCCATGCTTAAGGAGTTGGACAATGATAATTATAGTGTGTTGATATTAATGATTTTCATAATGTATCGTTGAATTCATTACTATGAAATGGTCATATAATAGTGTTAAGATAGTTGTTATATCTAATATCAAGTGGAAACTCTAGTGCATGTAGAAATTAGACAATAAAAAATGTGGTATATCTATGTTCATGCTTCTATGAAGTAATAAAGGTACCGACAAGTTAGAATAACTAATCTCGTTATGCATAAGGATTATTCCATTGATTTTGTTGAAGAGATCTTGTTGAAGAGTATGCCTAAGAGTATTAATGTGGTTCATTGCTCTCAGAATAATAACCATTCGCATGATAATAAGGTATGTGGAATCATACCTGCAACTTAACCAAGTTATGAATGGAAGTCTAATATGCTTAATATTCATCCAATATATAAGATTTATTGAGGAAATAAAAATATCACATCAACAACCAACGTTTGGGGTTATTCAACTTTATTTGAAATTGGTATGAATGTCTCAATGATAGTGTTCATATAATAACTAAAATTAATGTACAAGTAAATACGGTCAAAATCTAACTATAATAGAGACCAAATTTTTAAGTTAATGGAGCCTAACAGTGAAATTTTTGGGTATGCCATGGAGGTATGTCACATGGCTTGTCCACTAGTTGGGATGACTTGTTCAAATGCCATAATGTATAGTGAGTATCAAAAAATCCATTTAACCTCAAATTTGAGGGGTTAGGAGTGCCATATACAATTCGAAACATCTTGGCATCATCTTTATAACCATATATCTTATGCTCCCATTTGAGCTGGGTATTTTGAGAAAATAAACCTTCAAAGATACGGTATCTAAATGGGGTCTGATTGTAGTTTTTTTGGGTCATATTGAAAGATATTTTATATGTCCTCTTTCCAGTAGAATTAGAGGGAGTGCCATATACCATTAGAAAAGTATCATAATATCCTATTTGACTATGTAATTTCCTCTTTCCTTTGGACAACCTTTGACATCAATAACAACAATTTTAAACACTCATAACTTCTAAGTTAAGAAAATGAAGAATATTCTATAGTACATGTGTTGTGATGTCCATATGAGTGAGCTAGTAATAGGTCTAGTTTTATGGTGGTTGGCTTACAAATACCCATTAGATGAAATTTCAAATGTCACTTGAACGATATTATCCTTCTTCATGTTCCAATTTTCTTTCTTTCATTTGGTTTTTCCATTTGATGGGAAATACATTTGTTATAATTATGGACCCTAGTACAAGAAACTTGTCTACCATAACACTAATACCAATATTATTTGTCATGATTTGGCCTTGCTTTCCTCCACCCGAAGTTACCAAACCTTATATGCACTACAATCTTCATATTATCTAAACCCTTATCGAACTCATGGATTCCATGGTGAAGAAAAGCAAAATCCTATGTCATATGTGCATTGTAACCTAAAGCTATAATCTAGTGGAGGAAACAAACACATAAATTTGAAAAAAAGAAGAAAATGAGCATGAAAGGGAGAGATACTGGCCTCTAAAGGTTGGGTGAAGTAACTATGGTGATATAAAGCATTTGATATTAAAATGAAACATGTGCCTACAATGTAGGGCCTCAAAATAAAATATTTGTGTCTAGTGATTCTCAACAACATAAGGCACACCAGCCTTGTTGCTATGCTACCTCTTGATGACATTGATCCTACTCAAAAATTGTACACCCCTTGGATTTAAGCTCATTTGTGAAGAATTCCTAATAATGGTGCTAAATTATTTTTCCTCCTCCTTTTCACTCCACACATGCTTGGCTACCACCCTTGAATGTTGACCAAGTGCTCAATATTTAGCTCAAAAATAAATTTTCTCAGAATGGCTCGAGACCTAAACAAGCATGTCATTCTTGACAAAATTATCCCAAGGCAACTCATTTCACTGAAATCCAAGTTCGTATGAGGAAGATATCATGTTGTGTCTACTCTGCGAAGCAGAAGAAATTTAAAAGAAAATGCACAATCAACTGTTCGTACTACTAACATGGCAGGTTCATAAGGTCAACAATGGTCAAAGGTCCAATTAGGCATTTACAAGTGTCATATTTTGGTTGGTTATCAAATGTGGTGACTTGGCATGATTTTTTTGGTTAATGGAGGACCAACGAGGATGATCCAGATTTAAACAGGAACACAATAAAATATAGAGATAACAATATACATAAAGATGTAGCTGAAATAATGCTTCATTTCATTAATGGAAAATACCGAAATATTCTTACAACCAGAAATGGAAATAAACCAGCTAGGG
>APFE031634985.1:39726-49787 GCA_000404065.3 Pinus taeda
ATATTTTACGAGTCAGTTGAAAAGAGCTTAAAGGAGACTCGTTTTCGAGGAACGAGTGATGATTTTGGGTAGCAGCTGATTCCAGGTAAGGTTTGGAATTCTCCAATCACGATAGTCTTACAAGGATGGCTAATAGAACCACTCTTCGTAGATGTTTCTCGAAGGGGTAAACAATCATATGGGGGTGAATGATCGGCTAAAAATAGAGTGGAGGTGATGATGAGAACACGACCAAGGCTCAAAAGCTGGCGATAAGGCATTCACAATGGTTATTTACCGATCCATTTTTTAATGAGCTTAAACACTGGGGGAAACATTTGCTCATGACTTATGTTTATTTTTTAACGAGCTTGAACTATGCGCTAAAACTACTCGTGGGGGGTTTATTTTTTAACGAGCTTGAACCCTGCGGTAACATTGCTCGCTAGTCCTATGATAAGGATGTCTCATTCAAGATGCTATTTTGAAGGGGATTACATCTTTTAAAGCTTTGCCCCGAATCCTTTCTTTATGCAAGTTAGGAAACGACTAGCCTTACGGGTTTAAAGGGTTAGAGGTCCTATAAATTTAAAAAATAAATAGCCGCTCTTCACTTGCATGCGGAAAGGTTTGCATGCCCCCAGGTATAATGGAGTAGAGTTTCCAGGTTACCCCTCAATTTGCAGACAAAACATTTGTTTTATCAGGAAAGGCCTACCTTCTAACGGAGGTATATTATCCGGTCTAATTCCCTTTTCCTAGATGGATAGGTATCAGACTAGTCATATATCCTTCACCGAAACCTACCCTATACCCAGAGTTTTCCTGCCAAAGTAGACTAGGGTGCATGCCCCCTGGGTTTCAGTCACATATTCCTGAACCACTTGCGCTCATCAGGTGGACGAACTGGAGACCGATGAGACATTTCTTGCGTGAAAAGACCATTCAGGGATGACATTTGACTATTTGCGATGTGTGAACCAGGGAATGACATTTGGTCCATGAGCTTGACCATTCTACCTTTGTGCGGAAAACACATTACTCTAAAGAGTGAGGAGACGCCGGCTCCCATGCAATAAATATAGTCGCGTCCAAGGATTAGATTGTAATCTAAAGGTCCTTGAACTACCATAACGTTCATGTGAATAGTTTTCCTTCTCAAAGTAATGGGCACATTTGGAAGGATCCCTAAAGGTCGACTGGTTCCTTTGTCGAAACCTATTAGATTTCTCATTTCAGGCAAAAGCGATGGCGAACCAAGCGCTTTCCAAGCAGTTGAGGAAAGGATACTCACAGAAGCCCCTTCATCGATGATGGTACCAACCATGACCATTCTGGAAGCTTGTACAATAATTCTAAATGGTACATTGCCTCGTAAAAGGGGTCTGCCTAGTAGGTTCCAGTCGAAGGAAACCACTAGGTTGCTTGGTGGTGGGACCGAATAGACGGCTGGGTAGGACTCTGATGAACTTCCTTCCTACGGTAAAGGAATGGGAGGACTGCCCCCGAGCTCATCGGAGTCGGTGTTGATGAAAAGAATTTGAACGATGTCGTTCTCTTTCTCTTCAATGACGGTATTGTTCGAGGATGAACATTCTGAAGGAAATACTGGGTCATCATCTGTAGCTTCAGTCTGCAATTCTGTTTCTGGCTCTTGAAATGGATACAAGTCTGCAATATTAAAAATGGGAGATATTATGATCCCTTCGGGCAACTCAATCTCATATGCATTGGCCGAAAATTTCCTTTTGATTTTATAGGGTCCTATCTTCTTCAGTTTCAGCTTATTGTAAGTTTTTGTAGGAAATCTCTCTTTCCTCAAATATGCCATGACCAAATCTCCTACCTGAAACTCTTTTTCTCTCCTTCTCAAATCTGCTCTCTGCTTGTATCTCTTGTTGCTTTCCTGTAGTTTACCCTTAACCTCTTCCTGTAGTTTCTGCATTTGTTCAACAAAATCTTCAGCACTTTCACTTCTAGCTTCCTGTTTCCCCAAGTCTCTTATCTCATATACTCCTCTCGGATGCATTCCAAAGACAATCTAAAATGGACTCATTCCAGTGCTTCAGTTTGGTGTGTCATTGTAAGCAAATTCAGCTTGAGCTAATGCCAAATCCCACTGTTTGGGATTCTGATATACCAAACTTCTTAATATATTCCCCAAGCTTCTGTTTACAACTTCAGTTTGACCATCCGTTTGAGGATGGTAAGCTGAACTAAAGCTGAGTTTAGTTCCTAGTTTCTTCCAAAGTGTCCTCCAGAAATGCCCTACAAATTTAGTGTCTCGATATGATACAATACTTACAGGCAAACCATGCAATCTTACAATCTCTGAAAAGAATAAATTTTCTATGTGTGTGGCATCATTAGTCTTCTTACAAGCAATAAAATGAGACATTTTAGAAAATCTGTCTACAACAACATAAATAGAATCGTTTCCTCTCTGAGGTTTTGGTAAACCCAAAACAAAGTCCATACTCACTGCATCCCATGGTCGATCTGGTATGGGCAATGGCTGATATAGTCCGGTATTTTGACTCCTTCCTTTGGCATACTGACATACCCTGCATTTCTCAACGAACTTTTTAACATCAGTTTGCATTTTAGGCCAATAATAAAAAGCATTCACCTGAGCGAAAGTTTTGTCTTGTCCAAAATGACCAGACAATCCTCCACCGTGCTTCTCTTTAATGATGTTCTCTTTCATGGAACATTTAGGAATGCATAATTTGTTGCTTTTAAATAACAGGCCTCCTTGAACAAGGTAATCCATCCATTGACTTCTGTTATTGCTCACCGGATTTTGCACTGTTGTGTAGATGTCTTTAAAATCCTCATCATCCTTGTACATTTCTATCATTTCATCAAATCCTACAACACCCACTTTAAATTCTTGCAAAAGAAAACTTACTCTGCTCAATGCATCCGCCACTTTGTTAGACTTACCACTTTTATGCTTTATTACAAAAGTGAAACTTTGCAGAAATTCCACCCACTTGGTGTGCTTCTGATTTAGCTTTGGCTGGTTATTAATAAACTGCAAAGCATGGTTGTCTGAATATAAGATGAACTCCTTTGGTAGCAAGTAATGCCTCCACTTTTTTAATGCCTGCACAATAGCGTAAAATTCTTTATCATAAGAAGAATATTTTTTCTTTGCATCATTTAACTTCTCGCTGAAATATGCTATCAGCCTTTGCTCTTGGCTTAGCACCGCACCAACTGCTTCTCCACTTGCATCAGTTTCCACTTGAAAGACTTTCTCGAAATTTGGTAAGGCTAGAATAGGCTTTTTTGTTATCTTTCTTTTCAACAAATTAAAATTCCTATCAGTTGCTTCTGTCCATCGAAATGGCTGATTGACCTCCTTGATTGTCTCAAGGATTGGTGCACAAACTTGACTAAATCCCTTTATAAATTTTCGGTAGAAACTAGCAAGTCCATGGAAACTTCTTACCTCAAAGACACTCCTGGGAGTAGGCCAGTTTTTGATTGCTTGTACCTTTTCCAGATCCATTTTCAAACCATCTCTGGAAATCACAAATCCCAAATATACCAGCTCCTCTTTCATGAAACTACATTTCTTCAGATTGATTAGTAGTTTCTCTTTCTGCAGAGTTTTCAAAACTAACTTCAAGTGTTCCAAATGCTCCTCTTTACTTTTGCTGAAAACTAGGATATCATCAAGGTAAACAACAACAAATTTACTTGTATATTCTTTCAGAACCTCATTCATTAGTCTCATGAATGTGCTGGGCACATTAGTGAGCCCAAAAGGCATCACTAACCACTCATACAATCCGCTGTTGGTTTTGAAAGCTGTTTTCCACTCATCGCCTTCCCGAATTCTGATATGATGATACCCACTTTTCAAATCTAACTTAGTAAAGTACGTGGATCCACTTAAACAATCCATTAAATCATCCATCCTAGGCAAAGGAAATATATACCTGACTGTTATCTTGTTGATAGCTCTGGAATCGGTGCACATGCACCATTATCCTCCCTTTTTCGGACTAAGCACCGTTGGCACAACACATGGACTCAGACTTTCTCGAATCAGCCCCTTGTCCATCAGTTCTTGAACCTGTCTTGCAACTTCTACATTTTCCTGAGGAGTTAATCTATATGCAGCTTTATTAGGTAGACTTGCTCCTGGTATTAAGTCGATATGGTGACTTATACTTCTAATCGGTGGTAATTCATTTGGCAATTCGTCCACAATGATATCCATGTAACTATTTAACACAGATTGAATTTCTTCAGGCCAAGCATTCAAATTTGTGGAGGTTAAAATTACCTTTGGCCTTCCCACGATAGCGAAATGCACCTCTTTGCTTTTATCAATCTCCTGTAGCAGTTCCTTACCATTCATCAACATAATACTATTTTCAGGCAGCTCTTTATCAGCATCATTCTTCACTGGCAGCAACGTATGTTTAACTCCATCCTTTTCTATGGTGTATGTATTTCTTCTTCCGTCATGAATCGCCTTTCTGTCAAATTGCCAAGGCCTCCCCAATAACACGTGACATACATCCATGGGCATTATGTCACATAAAATCACATCTCTGTATGTGCCAATCTGCATTTCCACATTACACTGTTCTGTCACAATGACTTGATAACCCTTTTGAAGCCAAGATACTTTGTAAGGTGCAGGATGCGCTTTCTTTGTTAACCCAAGCTTTTCCACCATCTCTGTAGACACAAGATTGTCAGTACTCCCGCTATAATTTATAACCTTACAGCACTTACCCTTTGATTTGCATGTAGTCCTGAACAAGTTCTTCCTTTGCGCAGGTTCTCCAATCTCTTTTTCTGATCTCAGCAAAGTTCTTCTGAGCAGCAATGATTCACCTTCCTCCTATGGTTCTTCCTTCTCTACAAGTCGAGGTGGTTCCGGCTTTGCCTCAGCCACATTTGCACCCCTCTGGCTTGGTGATTTGTTATGAGGACAGTCCCGCGACATATGTCCCCATTCTCCACAGGTGTAACACCTAACATCTCTTCCCCGCCCTCTTCCTCTGGGCGCGAATCTCCCTCTACTAGAGTCACCCATCTGTGGTGATCTGCTGCTTGAACTTCCTGCTTCAAACTGATGCTGTGTTCCTCTGGATCTGGTTGATCCTCTACCTCTTGCTGAGCTCTTTCCTCTGTTTCTTTGACTCTGTTTTCGCAATATTTTCTCCTCTGCTTTCAAACTTGCTTGATAGGCATCTTCAATAGTTTTCAAACTTAACAGGATAATCTCGTCTTGGATCTCATACCTTAGCCCATTAACATATCGGGCTACTTTCTCCAAATCATCTTCTACATGCCCTGTTCTGATGCTTAACCTATAAAATTCTTCAGTATATTCTTTAACATACATTCTTTTCTGCTTCAAATTTTGCATCTGCTTAAAAAGATTCAAATGATAGTCTTTAGGCAAAAACTTGGCTTTCAGTTTGCTTACCATTTTATCCCACTTCTTGATCTTAGATTTCCCCTTTCTCGCTCTTGATGTTTGTAACTCGTCCCACCAGATGGCTGCATGGCCCTTTAGTCTAGTGACTGCAAACTTCACCCTCTTATTCTCCTCAACCTCTTCATAATCGAAATACTGATCTATGGATCTAATCCAATCCATGAGCTCTTCTGCATTCAAACTCCCTTCATACATAGGAATTTCTATCTTGGGTTTGCTTCCAACTTTTGCCAGCATCTTGAGGACTTTGGCAGTTTCATTTTCTTCTCCTGCTTCCACCTCTTCATCAGATTCTTCTGAAGAACTCTCAGTTCTCTCATCAGGTGCTCTTCTCTGGGCTGTTTCCATTGTCTCCATTCGTTCACGCAGTCTCCGCACTTCTTCTATCAGGACTGCATTTGGTTCTGGTCTTCCTCGACCAATTCCTCGCCTTGGCGGCATCTTGGCTGCAACCACCTGTATCTTTTGGCTCTGATACCAAAAATGATGAATCTAAAAATGCTGGCGCACTCCTATAGTATTATGAACAATATCATTTAGTAGATACAAACAAAAATTCCTGGTTAACTTCTAAAACGCTGAAATGTTGAAATATAAATCCTATTCTACCCATCCACACAGGATCTGAATCTCTTTTTCATACATTCATGCAGGGCGCACAATATAAACACCAACAGTCTTTTATATCTGCGTTAAAAAAAAAAACGCTTTTATCTCATATAGCAATACATTTAGAAAAATCTTAAAACTGATAAGTTTCACATTCTGGAAATTGATCGCTGGAGTGTTGTATTGGAAAGGTGCTTCCAGACTATGTCTAAACGGTTACCGATGAGCGACAACATCCCCAATAAATTTAGTATCATTCCTTAGATATTGTTTCGCGATATCAGAGATATCCATGCTCCAGTTCCGATGGGCATCCGATGCACATTTTTCGTCCACATGTTTTGAGCCTCCTCTTAGGGGAAAAATTCCGCCTAACGCAGGGGATCTGCCTTAACCTCCACGCATATGCCGGTTTGGATCGCCCTCCTAACAGGTACAAACCACCGTTTTTCGCTCAACAGGAACCACCATATTTTCGGTGTATCTACGTTGCATCCCCCCTGTCATTAACAGAGAACAGTAAACCCTATTAAATTTATGCCATCCCGATGCGATCTATCTGCCTTCAACAATTAACATGGTTTAACATTTGTGAATATCCATTGACCGACATTCAACATGTTACAACGCATCTCCTCCATCGGCGGTCACACAAACTGATTCTATGCAACTTTAATCGAGATCTTCTACGAGAATTCTAGAATCATTATGCTCCAACGCATGAACTGGCAGAGGATTTCAATTCACTGGACTTTTCATCACCGCAACTAACACTCCATATCAACTCTGATGCCGCGATTCCAGGGATTTACGTTTACAATTTTTCGGCGCTCTGATCTGATCTGAGCTAATAGGAGATCACACAACAAAACTAACTTCCTCACGAAGGAAATCTCTTCGTTTTTTAATTACATTGCCTACTAACTAATCGATACACAATCTTTACATTTAAAAATTATAACAAGTAAAACTCCTAACTAGCAGCGCTCACTTACACCTGTTGTGACACACATATTACAATAATAACTAGTTATTTATGAAATCGAATTCTTCAGCAACTGGACTTTAACGCACAGTAAATGGATTTCACCCTGTCAGGCCACAACATGTGGACAATTTTCCACATTGCTGGACAGATCCGATGCTCCTGCATCAAGTTGTAACGGTGAAACCGGACGATTATCTAAAACTCTTTTAGCCTCTTCAAGGAAGGGACAACGGTGGACGGCGTGATCGCCTTCACACAACTTACAAGGAATTTTAGGATTCCTTCTTTGTCCATGTGCTTCACTTTCACTGGTCGACGTTGAGCATTCAACATGGTCGCCAGAGGTTGATGCTACCGGGTGGTGCAAACGAGGAGACCAATCCCTTAAGATTCGAGGGATGCAGGGACAATCTCGGTGATAGTGGCCTCCATTGCAGATGACGCAAGGAGATTTAGGTTTCGACTGTGTGGTGTGTGGATTTTTGCTAGACGATACTTGGTTGTTCCCTTTCGATTTTGGTTCCTTTTTCTTCTTTTCCTTTATATATTTCTGCTTCTTCTTCTTCTTAGTTACTTGGCTTTTAGCTTTATCGGCTTGTTCAAGCGAAGAGGGAGGAGGAGAAGGAGAATCAGATGAAGTAGAAGGTTGGGAAGCAACTCTAGTGTCGTCTAGTTGCTGGTTAGACTGTTCAGGAATTGTGGGATTCTGAACGACAGAGGGAGAGAAGAGCAACTGGCAAACCAATTGTAATCTGAATGACCAAGTGGCCAATGTGGTGGACCAACATCTCCCCAGATAGGAAGGGACTAGGATTTCCTTCACGGGGAAATCCTTGGTTGGTTGACTCCATTTTCTCAACCTGAGTTAATGGGGATTTGTGACGTTATTCGATTTTAAATAAATTTTAGACGCTTGGACACAACTTGTTTTTTTTATTTTAAAGCCGAGGAAAAATCAAAAGATGACTCTATCACCTTCAATTTTTATTAGCTTGAAGTGACCAAGCGCTCAGGGGCGTTCCGTTAAGGGTCTGAAAGGAGCAAAATGACTTCTCTGGAGATCTAGGCAGAGAGGATTACCAAACCAATCATAAAACTGCAGAATACTTTTTACGGTACGGCAGTCAGTCTTCCCGAATGCTGTGTTCGGTGCATTACGATCGATAGGGCAGCATACATGACTTCCTAAGGATAAAGGATGCAGCCTATAGTGGTCTCCCAATATATACACGATGGTACGTGGGAGCACAAGTCTGTACTGGCACTTATCGTCTCAGAGTGGAGGAATCACCCAACCAACACTGAAAGCAACAGTTACCAAGCTTTAGGACGCTGGAATATGTCTCTAGCCTAGACCTCTAGATGTTGCGTTAAGTTACAAAGCGTTGTTAGATTCATTGAGATTTATTTTAAGTTGATCTTGCTTAGCAGTTTGCCTTTCAGGTTCACCACGTAATGTATGTATAATTCCTAAACGCAGTCTAAGATGATAAATAGATGTTTTATCTTCTTTCAGCAATGAAAATCCTAGCTACTAAGGGGAAGAAAGTCAAGCATCTTTTCTTCACAGAGCACAGAGCACACGCTAATATGCACAACCCTAAATCAAGCCAAGCATTTAAGATGCAAATGCACATGCATGCATTGGTTTTCAGTTCCCTTAATGTGTAAATGACACTAAGAAAACTATGTGCAAAATTGAAATACTTTTAAAGCGACTGTACTCAACAACATTCTTTTTCAAAACGAAGTGAAAACAAGAGAGCCACTTTGTGATTTTGAAATGGAAATTGCTTTTCGACACTTTAAAACTAGTAAATCAAGTCTTATGCAATGATAACCGTATAATCAACTATCTAAAACAATGTGATTGCTTTCTAAAACTGAAAACGAAAGCTATGACACTTTCAGATCTAGAGACGACAGTTTGATTATGTTATTTTTTGCAAAAGAGACCTAAAATGACGCACAATACATAAAAACGTTTACAGTTCTTTGCACTAAGGAGGCGGAATAATGCAAGAGAAGTGAGTATTCACAGAAGCACACTGATTACAGACAACAAAAACTCTTGAATAAGACTGAAAACAGTGAGAAAAATCCATAGCCGGAGGGTAAAATCAGTCCTCCCTGGCCATCGCACCTGTTACACAGTGAACTCAGTATGCAGCGCAATTACTCCATTCGGGAAGTGCGATGCATACAGGCTACCTTGAAGGCAGGGTGCGATGGTTACAGTGCGAGACTCTGAACAAGACTTCACTCACAATTTGCAGTTTAGTTCAGGTGTTTAAGCTGAATAAGTACAGATCAATGTATGTAAAGGGTGATTTTAGAGGTTACTAAAGCCACTACTTAGGGCAATTAGATCACTTACAGATCTATTGTTTAATTTATAAACAAAAACCCGGATTGACTGAAGCAGCATTGATCTACTTTGCATTCGTATGACGAATGCAGTTCGAAGGCTAGCTGGCTTGACTTCAGGCTCCGTCTGTATGTTTATAAAAGAAACAAGGATAGATAGTCTAACAAGTAATCTAGTCGCTCCCCAGCGTAGTTGCCATTTTGCTATGTGGGAATAGTGTCCACACAGATGCTGCTATTCCCACTAAGATGTGTGGCTATCTTAGAAACAAACAATCAAAGTCTACTGTTGATTCCTTTTATGAAAATAGATGAGATGAGAACCAAGAGGGCCAACCTAAGTCTTGCGCTCGATTCCCTCTCCTTCTTGATAGAGTTTTGCTGCTTGCTCTTTGTCTGCTTAGCTTCAAAAGGGACCTATAGAATCACAACAACATACTACTATGAAAGAAACAAGGATCTACATTCACAAATAATGTAGGACCATATGTACATTAACCATATACAAGCACATATAAACAAATACACCAGGATATGGAAGGAAACAAGAATAGCTGTATTCAGATAAAAGTAGCAAGAGGATTACAACCATGAGCAGCTCTGACCCAGCATCATCCTCCAGCTAAGAAGCCCTTCTTTCACCTCAAG
>APFE031634985.1:50112-79649 GCA_000404065.3 Pinus taeda
CTGCTTCCACTTGGAGAATGAAGATCTCTTACTCATCCCTGGTCGAAAATAGAGTGGCAAGTGTCAGAGGGGAAGCTTATGGAAGATTCCATGATCTTCCACCTCGCATTTTGGTCCCTGCCATTTGTCCATTCCCAACCATCGCACCCTACAGAAGAGCAAAATAGTATGCATCGCACCCTGTGCATTGGGAAGGTGATATGCATCGCACCCCCTGCATGGAGCTTTCAGTATGGTCCAGTTTTGACCATTTATGAGCAGTTTTCAGTGGAGAACTTCTGGGAGTTGATGTAATCAATTGACCTTGTTCCTTTAGGTAGTGAAGCAACCCTTTTAGGGACTTAAGAGCCCTCAGTTTATGGACATTTGTGATTGGGGTTGAAGTGCCCAAAAATGTCTATAACAGATAGACTATACACTTGCAGGCTGCGCTCAAGATTGAGCAAGAATTGTATTTCTTCTCTATTCTCTAATTAATGGAATATAGATAGTAAGGGGTTTTGAGCAGTTGCTTTCCCCTAGATAAATCTTTGTTCATGTGTGATGTTTCCTCTTGCATGCTTATGATTCTTGTTTTAGGTAGTGAATTAACTTCTACAAATCAGTAGAGTAGCTTCAGGTCTTATGATTTAGAAAATTTCATGAGTAGTATTGAATCTACACATTAATTTCTACAAGTTCCCCAGGGGTTTTCTAGGGTGCTAAATCTATTTATACATTCAAAAATGTATTTAAACAATAAAGAAATCACATTCTTGATTGAAATTGTATCACATGATTCTGGTGAATAAGGATATTTTGTCTATAAGTTAAACTACACCTTAAAATAATAAATATTAATTAATTTAAACATATGTATGTATATGTATATATGTGAGTGTGTGTGTGTTTGATTTTTTTTTTTTTAGTTTTCATTATATAAAATAGTAAAATTTACATTAGTCATGAGCATTCCTTTTTTCACACAGAGTTTCACGAAGAAAAAAAGGCGCTCTACAACCCACTATGGAGGTAATGTTGTAGTGGTGTAAATGTTTGTTTCTAAAAATTTACATGTGGATACAATTAAAAAATAATAAAAGATTAAAATTAATATAGAGCCCAGTATGATAAAGATATTGTAGTGTCTCTAATCGAGTGTAAACATTTAAATGATGACTCAACTAATAATAAAAAGTTAATCCTAGGCGAAGGGAACTGAGAATGGAGTGTTCAGGATCAACTAAGGTTTCTTCTCTTAACAAACCAGTGTTCGATGTCGCCACGGGAAAGGAGATCATAATACTTAGGGGTGGATGGACATACTTTGTTTTCGTCATGCCCATATCTCACCTTGATGAAGGAAGTTATTTTCTTTGGGCATGGGTTTCAACAAACCCTCATATTATTCCTTTGTATGGATTCACGACAAAGTTTTGACTAATCTGGGTTGCTCATGGTGGGTATGCCCAAATGGGTTGGAGCCTTTATTACACTTTCTTTCCATCACTGTTTTTCATATTTGCCTTACTTCATTATTTTTGGGGTCTGTGGAAACAATATGGCCTGTGCGAAAACAAAATATGCTCTCTCAATGGGAACCCCATTCCCTCCCAACTAGATTGGATGAACGATAGATAACTCTGGGTAAAATAAAAATAGATTTTTAGAAAAAACATTAATGGGAAGTCTTCCCTATTTTGGACCAAGGATTCAAAATTAGTGAAATATTTGAAACATTGCCTGGAGAATAGTTTTGGCATCTCTGGAATGTCTCAAATTATGTTATTTGAGGGGAATATGCCGCATGATTCTATTGTAGCCAATTCGATCCTCTTCGAAAACAAGGCTACTTCCATTGATTCCATCTCACATAAATCTTCATCCTCTTAAGGGGAAGATACTATAGGACTCTATTGTAGCGAATTCAATCCTCTTTGAAAATGAGGCCACTTCCATGGATTCCATCTCACATAGATCTTCATCCTCTTACTAATGGTCTTACCCGAACTCTTCAACTCATGTTTGACATGTTGACTGATTTGCAATTGATCTAAGACAAATAATTAAGGTATTATAGACTCATGTGCATGGATGTGCCTATGTTATTTTATGCAACGGATCGATAAGATTGGGAAATACACAGGCACTGAAGCAGTTAGAGAAAACATAACAGGAAAACATGTACACACAACAAGTTTAATAAGGAGTTCACCCAATACTCTTGAGCTACGTCTCCCGGTCCAGCCTTCAGTGGTGGCCTCTCTATTATGTTTTCAAAAGAAGAGCTTTTACAACAGTGAGCTCAATTTGAGTCTCACACAACAGATACAAATCAGTAAAACTGTACTTGGATCCCCCAAGTCTTTGGAGTACACAGACTCTCCTTACTGAAACTTGACCTCTATTGGTCACAATAGTATGAGCCCAATCTGAGACTCATACATGACAGGCATATACAGAGGAGTTCACTTGAACCTCTAAAACCTTCTCTGGAGTACATAGACTCTCTGACTCTCTCTGGCTCTGTCTGGCTCAATGTTGCCTTTGCTTCTGTAGGTTAGCTCGACTTCTTCTCTCTGTTCTCAGCTTTCCGCTTCTAACTTACTTGCTTCTCTCTCTGTTAGCTCATGGATTTTAAAGCCAATCTGCTTTCTGACTGTTCAATTCTGATTCCCAGCTTTCTGGTTCCCCTACCTTTGTTCACTTGAATCCCTCTGTTCTGTGTAATCATCACTGTATAACGCCTCACAGGGATGTGACAACCTATTTCATAATGAACTGAGTGTCATTTCTCTTGGATGTTTTCAAAATGACTGTTTATTCCATTAACTTCAAGAATCCCTGCGAACACGACCTTCTGCTAACGCATCGTCCATGTCGGATTTAAAATCTTATACAACTCTGCCTGTTAACCTCGTCAAATCTAGTCATCCATCGGAACGCGTCTCCGCCATTGATCTGGCGCCTCCATATCCTACGGTCATCATTCATATCGGGCAGGTAAGTAACATGACGTTTACCCATCTGTTGTGAGCGGCTTTCACTCTCTTCTGCCTGGCGCGTGGCACCCATTGTGTGGCATCAGGCGGGACTCGGTTGAAATTGCTTGCCGCTCGAAGCCCTTCCGATATTCTGTCGGTTTTTTGTGGGACCCTGCCTCAGACGGAATTGACGTGATATCTGTTACATTTTATAACTTTTCGGTCCGGTTGCTCGGGGATTTTCCTTCTTTGAGGGGTTTTCCTGGCGATATGCAATTAGCGACTTGTCGCTAATCGCATATCAGAAACCACCCCCGTTTCTTGAAAAGGCCTCCCGTTTTTCTAATTTGCGATAGCACGCGTTACCATGGGCCGACGATCTGTGATTTTGACCAGGGTCCTCGTTGCTCCGCGTTGATCACAAATTGCAACTATTACGAGGATATCTCTGATAGGCTTGATCTTTATAAGACTTTGAAACTTTGGCATGATTTTTAAAGAGTTCATGAAAACTTAGAGAATATTCTAGGATCCAATTCAGATCACGACCTTCCCACTGAAAAAGATTTTAGACCACCAAAAGTTGTTTTTTAAGCATGAATCAAGTCAGGGTATAAATTCCTCGCTTGCCCAATTTCTATCCATCTTGCACTGCTTGGTTTTGAACCTTTGAGACCAATCCTGAGGTACTCAACATCCCCTCTGTGCGTTGTTCTTACCTTCCTGTCCAAAACTGTATCTTCCTGCAATTCATTGAGATATTTAGGCAACAGACCATCAATAGAAGGCAATTGACTCTACTCTTCAGGATCTTCAATCAATGAAGGTTCAAAAAGTCTCAAGCTATCTGCATTAACAACTAAGTAGATGTGCATGTAAGCTGGCAAATCAAGGATGAAAGCATTCTCACAAATTTTCTCAAGTATCTTGAAAGGTCCATATCTTATTGGCTTTAGCTTCTTATCTTCACCTTGCATTCTGTCTTTGCTGATATACAACCAGACTTGATCACCAATTTGGAAACTATGCTCAATTCGATGCTCATCATGCCTTGCCTTGTACTCGGCTTGGCTCTTTTCTAGCTATTCCTGTACTGCCTGGTGAATCTCTTGGATTTGTTCAATGAACTTGGTTGCCTTGTCCACATCTCTATGTCCATCAACCACTATGTCTTTACCAAAGACAAAATCCAATAGAGACCTTGGTGTGAAACCAAAATAGGTCTCAAAAGGAGATCTCTGTGCAGAAGAATGTTTAGCTCGGTTGTAAGCATGTTGCATATAACATAAATGCTCATCCCAAAGCTTGGGATGCTTGCTACAATAGCCTCTGAGCAACTAGATCACTGTCCTGTTCACCACTTCTGTTTGGCCATCTGTTTGCAGATGAAAAGTTGTGCTCTTCTTCAGTTTGGTGTCCATCAATTCCCACAAACTCAACCAAAATTTCCCAACAAACCGGGAATCTTGATCAGATATAATGGAAGTGGGTAATCCCAAATGAACCCATACATGCTGAAAGAACAATTTTGTTGTTTGTTCAGCTGTAATTTGTCTGTTACATGGTATTAAAATAAACATTTTGCTGAACCTATCCATAATAACATATAAATAGGCATGACCTTTTCTAGATTTAGGCAGTCCCACAACAAAGTCCATGGAAACACTTTCCCAAGGATGAGAAGGAACTGGTAGTGGAGTGTACAAGCCTAGTTTTCTATTGTTGGGCTTGCTTTTAGCACACATGGTACACCCTCTTACATATCTAGAAACTGTTTCATTCATTTTTTGCCAATAACAAAATCTTTGTAGCCGTGTAACTGTTTTACTTACACCAAAGTGACCTAATATTAGAGAAGTGTGTGCTTCTCGAATTATCTTTACTCTTTCAGTTTGTGGAATGAATAACGTTCCAAAATGATACAAGAGTTGGTCCTTAACATGATAATCCAATTCTTCTACTTGTTTGCCATGACTTAAAGTTGCATATACATCTTTAAAATCTATATCTTGAGCAAATTGTTCAATGTAGCTTTCATGCAATACTGAATTATGCTTAAGTATAGTAGATGCATTTATGATTGGTCTTGACAACATATCTGCAACTTTATTGCGTATGCCCTTTTTATACCTGATGACAAGATGAAACTGTTGTAGAAAACCCATCCACCTATAGTGTCTTGATTGTTGCAACTTAGTTTGTGAGTGTAAATATTGAAGTGGTTGATGATCAATATGTATAATTGTTTCTTTGCCCATTAAGTAATGTTTCCACTTTTTCACACTCTGTACTAATGCATACAATTCTTTATCATATGTGGGATAATTAACTACTACAGAAATAAATGTCTTAGAATGATAACCTATGGGTTTACCATGTTGCATCAACATTGCTCCCATGGTATAGTCACTGGCATCTATTTCAATCTCAAATGGTCTTTAAAGATATGGCAATGCTAGTACTGGTGTTGTACTAATTTTTTCTTTCAAGGTGTTGAAGGCTTTCTGTTGTTTTCCTCCCCACTGAAACACCTTGTTCAATCCTATTAAAGCATGTAAAGGAGCTGCAATCAAGGAAAAGTTAGCAATAAAATTTCTCCAATATTGTGCTGCTCCTAGGAAGCTCCTAACTTCTGTAGTAGATTTGGGTTTAAACCAATTCACAATGACTTTAAACTTAGAGGGATCTATCTTCAATTTACGACCCCATACAATATGACCCAAATAATTTAAAGATGTTTTGACAAATTCACATTTTTATAACTTAACATAGAGATTTTCTATTTTAAAATCATCTAGAGTCTGCTTTACATGCTTCAAATGTTCTTCCCATGTTTTACTGAAAACAAGAATGTCATCTAAATATACAATTACAAAATCATCAATAAAAAGTTGGAGTACATCATTCATAACTCTCATGAAAGTGGCAGGAGCATTAGATAAGCCAAAAGGCATAACCAGCCATTCATACAACCCTTTCTTTGTCTTGAAAGCGGACTTCCATGCATCTTGTTCTGCTACTTTGACCTGATGATAGCCACTATGCAAGTCCAACTTGGAAAAGTAAACAACTTCTTTCAGCTGATCTAATAGATCATCAATGCGAGGAAGAGGATAACGATTCTTTATCATTATTTTATTCAGTGCTCTGTAATCAATGGACATCCTCCATGAACCATCTTTATTTCTTGCCAACACGATTGGAGATCCACATGGTGATGTGCTTGGTCTTATGAACCCTTTATCGGGCAACTCCTGTAGTTGTTTCTTGATCTCTGCATTCTCCAAAGCAGACAACTTGTACATTTCGATGTTAGGCAATGGAGCATCTTGCTGCAAATGAATATCATGTACAATTTCCCTTTTGGGTGGCAGACCTTTAGGTTTTTGAAATAGGATATCATATTCTAAAACAAATTTTTCTAAATCAGCTTTCTATTTAGCATCATAACCTTCAAATACATTGGTTTTATCAGGGTTCTTTTCCTTTACAACCATTAGTAAAAATTGCTTGCATGATTTTACAATTCTTTTCATCTGCCCTGAGTTAATGAGAGTGTAGTTATTTTTGAGCTGATGAGCTCTTACAATATATTCTATTCCATCTATTGTGAGTTGATACTTATTTTCAGCTCTATAGAAAATGGCTTTTCTATCATACAAGGACTTCCTAAAACAATACCACATATATCCAAGGGAACTATATCTAACTCAACCTCATCTACAAAAGTTGACCCAATAGAAAACCTAAGTTTACATTGTCTAGTCACTTGTAGCTTTGCTTTATCACATACCCAACCTAATGGATATGGCTTCTTGTGAGTTGTTGTTAGTAAGCCCAACTTCTTTACAATTGTTTCAGAAATCAAGTTTACTAGTGAACCACTATCAAATAAAGTATCAATATTTTGATGCTTGGAAATAACTCTAATATGAAAAAACTCATGTCTTTTCCTCTCATTATCTTCATTATCAATAGATTGTTCAGAATTACTTGTAGATGCTTCAGAATTTTTAACTTTTATACCCGTAGCTGTGGCTGTTGTTTCATCACCTGAGTCTGACCCCAAGTCTTTTTGAATATTAGCAGTAGTCTTCTTCTTCTTACCACTGAAATTTTTGGGTTTCAGCTCTGGATGCAAAGACCAACAATGTTCATCATCATGTCCATCCTTCTTGCAGTGAGTGCATGAAGGTTTGTCTTTCTGTATAGCTTTTGCCTTCCTCTCTTTCCATTTCTGCTTCCTCTTTTCCTTGTTCTTGCTTGCAGTGGGGTTAGATGATTCTACAATCTCTAGGTTCACATTCTTGCCTCTAGCCTCTAGATGTGTAGCCTAAACTAATACCTCATCTATGCTAGTAGGGTTAAACATGAGAACGGTGTGACTGAAATAGCTATGCAGACCACCTATATACTTCAACAAAGTTTCAGCTGAGTCTAGAGAAATTCCTAGAATTAAAGCTCTTTTTCTAAATTCTTGGGTATAGCTTTGTACACTTTGCCCCTTTAATTGGCCAAGAGTTTGCCAACTCATCATTGCTTGCTGCATATAAGCTAGTG
This sequence comes from Pinus taeda, assembly GCA_000404065.3. Taxonomy (NCBI): domain Eukaryota; kingdom Viridiplantae; phylum Streptophyta; class Pinopsida; order Pinales; family Pinaceae; genus Pinus; species Pinus taeda. Next base: position 57,636 of record APFE031634985.1, read on the forward strand.
GATAGAATTTTTTTTAATGGCAGAAACAAATTCACTCCACGTAAAAAGAATTTTACCATGCTTTTTCAAATCAGCTTGTGTCTTGCCTTCCCACCACACTAGGGCAGTTCCTCCAAGGCAAAGGCTAGCTAGTTTGATTTTTCTCCTTTCTGAATCGATGTTCTACACCCTACAATACAAATCAATCTATCTAATCCAGTTATCTAGATTTTCTACATTTAATTCTCCATCATAGATTGGAAAATCAAACTTTACATCTAATTTAATCAAAGATGTTTTCTTCTTTTTATTTTCAGGGCTAGAAGGAGGTGTTGATGGAGGAGGCTATTCCCTTTTCCCTTTGCCTTCTGAATGGCCATCTAGAAGAGGTTCCTTTGTTCCTTTGTCTTTTTTGGAGATTGAAGTACTTTCACCTCGACCTTTCTTAAATTCTCAATACATCTCTTCTACCATGGCTCTCATGGTCATGAAACTGTCCATGAACTGAGAGTCTGATTCCAAGGGAATTTCTTCTTGCATTTTCCTCCGAGGATAGACCCTTCCAATTTCTAGATTGACCTCAAAAATCTCTCCTTCTCATAGTTTGAGCTTTGACCTATTTAGCATTCAACAATCTAGCACAAGTTTGCCTAACCTTAGCAAACCTAAAGATTTGATACCACTTAATCTGAAAATGAAGATCTTAGATTAATTTTAAGGTATTTTAGACTCACGTGCATGGGTTTTCCTACATTACTTAGTGAAACGGATCAATAAGATTACGAATAATATAGGAAATGAAGGATCTAAAGAAACATAATGGACAAGAACACATAAAAATAGCAAGTTTAATATGGAGTTCACCCAAAACTCCTGGGCTACGTCTCCTAGTCCAGCCTTCAGTGGTGGCTTCTCTATTATGTCTTCAAGAGTAGAGTTTTACAAAAATGAGCTCAATTTGAGTCTCAACACCCAAATACAAAACAACAGGAGTTTATTTGAATCCCTCAAGTCTCTTTGAGTACACAAACTCACTCTTTGTCTCTATTTTCTCTTTGTCTCAGCACTGCCTATCCCTGCGTTCTATATTTTGTGGCTTTAAAGCCAATTGGCTCTATCTATTCATTTCCCCTTCTTAGGCTTTTCGGCTCCCGGCCTATGTCCGCTCAAATCCCACTTTGAGCATTAGCAATCATTGCTAAACGTCTTCAGGGATGGTGGCCACCTGTTCTGTAATGGAATGGACCATTGATGCCTTTGAAATCCAAAAAATGGTCATTCTCTATTTACATAGAGAAATACACATAAAACTGTGAAAATCTGCCAATCTTTCGTTTATCGAATTTGAAACATTATAGATTCCGCTCTATACTCCTATCGGGTTCGCCTTTATATCACTTATCACATCTCCACCGTTGGTCTGAGAGATCTTGATCCAACGGCTGAGGTTCATTTAGGGCGGCTCATGCGTACAGGAGTTAATTGCCTGAAAAGGGTGGTTTTCTCTCTCCAGCGCCTAGCCATGTGGTAGCCAGTGTATGGGCTTGGGCGGAGCCCTGCCAAAACCACTTACTGCCTATCGCCCACACGAAATCCCACTTATTTCGGATCTCAAAACATATACACCTACATGTATAAACCCTTTCAGGTCTGGTTTTGTCGCTTTATTCACATTTCTTTTGTTTTTCATTTATTTAACGAAAATGTGATTTACATTGAAAAAACCATTTTACCAAACTTGAAATATTATTAACTATCACCCATAATCCTGTCAGGTTCGGCTATCGCAGTCACATGCATCGGCCCCGCTCCTTTGTGTTGCTCCGATGTGATATTGTGACTTGTCGCAATCTCATATCGCATAAGTCCTAGAGCCGTTGTAAGCGCTCCGTTGTAATCTGTCGATGCGATATTGCGGGTTAACTTGGGCTATCGATTTGCACACTTGATTGACAATCCTCGTTGACCCTATTGATCGGTATCGCAACATTTATATGGTTGCCTACGATAAGATTCGCCTGCCTTCGTCGATTGTGATATGCTGATTAGATCTAGACCATTGATTGGCCAGATTTGGTGACTCCTATGCAAAATTGTTTTGAGCCTCCTTATTTCACTATTTTCTTCATGTTTTTCACTCCTGATAGTGTAATCCGCCTTTTTAAAAGGTTTTCTTTATGCGATAGTTTTTAACTATGTGAAGACTTAGATGTTCTTAGGATCCATTTGGATCAATACCAAAGCTTAAGAGTGCAAGCGATCCTTGATAGAGTTCACTCAGATGTGTGTGGACCATTCTCGACAACATCCATGGCCAAGCACAAGTATTATGTAATATTTTTTGATGAATTTTCTCGTAAGTGTTGGATTTTATTCATGTAGAAGAAAGATCATTCATTCACTAAATTTTGTGAATTTAAAGCACTTGTCGAGAAATATACTGCCAGGAAAGTTAAAGCTCTTAGAAGTGATAATAGTGGTGAATATGTATCGAATGAATTCAAGAACTTATGTGCATTCGAAGGCTTTCGATGGGAGTTAATAGAACCTCATAACCCACATCAGAATGGGGTGACTAAAAGGAAGAATAAAATTATTGTGGGAGTAGCAAGCATGATGTTAGATGATAACGACCTACCACTGCACTTGTGGGCTGAAGCATGCAACACAATTGTTTATTTCTAGAACATAAGCCCACATCGAATTCCCACGACGAGTACACCAAAAGAAGAATTTTCAAGTAAGAAACTAGATGTGGCACACTTTAGGATATTTGGTTCATTAGTCTACTGTCATGTTTCCAAGGATGCGCAAAAAATCTAGAGCCAACAATTGAGTTGGGCATATTTGTGGGGTACACTGATACACCTCACAACTAGCGGGTGTACCTGCCATCCAATAGGATGACAATGGTTCATAGATATGTGAAGTTCAATGAAGAGAATGCCATGATATGTTCCCTTGAAAGGGAGCTTAAATTACATGCAGATGAGGATATTTTAGCTCCAAAGGAGGAACGTCAGGATGATGTGGGGCAACCACATGTAGAGGAGCAGAGACTGGAAGCACCCACTCATGTAGAGACTTCTAGAGATGGAAGGAAGCACATCAAAGACGTTGATAGATTGATGCATGATGCTAGAGAGAATGTGGGAGAACCCACATCACAATGTAGGAAGAGGATGTCACCATATCAATACACTGGCTACATGGCTCTGATGAGCGAGAGTGTAGAGGTTGAGCCATCCTATTTGAGGAAGCAGTGCAACAACCAATATGGGTTGATGCCATGGTTGAGGAGAATGACTCCATTATCAGAAATAATGTTTGGGAAGTGGTCCCAAGACCAACATACAAGTTAGTGGTGAGTTCCATATGGATTTACAAGGTAAAGCAAGTAGTGGATGTGAGTGTGGCGAAACACAAGGCCAGATTAGTGGATAAAAGGGCTCTCTCGAGTGGAGGGAATTGATTACAATGATACCTTTGTTCGAGTAGCAAGGTACTCTTCAATCAAATATATTCTAGCATTGTCATCACATATGGGATGGAAGATACATCAGATGGATGTGAATATATCTTTCCTAAATGGTATGATTGAGGAAGAGGTGTTTATTAAATATCCAGAAGGATTTGAGACCGTCAAAAGAGAGTCACATGTGTGTAGAATCAAGCGAGTGTTGTATGGACTAAAATAAGCACCTTGTGCTTGGTACACTAGGATTGACATCTATTTCACCGGGTTGGGCTTCACCAAAAGTGAAGCAGATGCAAACCTTTACAATATTGTTGTTGAAGGTAAATTGTTGGTTATAGTATTATATATCGATGATTTGATTGTAATAGGTGTGAGAAGTTGATAAAATCTTGATAAAATCTTGTAAAGAGGATCTTGCAAGAGAATTCATGATGAAGGACTTGGGGCTCATGCATTAATTTGTTGGTATGGAAGTATGGAAAGGAGATGAGGAACTATTTGTCTCTTAGGGAAAGTATGCCAATGACATACTAAAGAATTTCCACATGGACAAAAGAGAAACAATGGAGACTCCTCTAGTAGGTAATTGGAGGAAGGAAGATGCTAATTCACGTGAAGTAGTGGAGGCTACTATTTATAGACAACTTGTGGGTTCAATTATGTATTTGGTGAACACACTACCAGACATGCATTTTGTAGTTAATTAACTTAGTCAAGCCATGGTTAAGCCAACCAAAATTTATTGGAAGGCAGCTAAACATGTGTTGAGACACCTCAGAGGCACCACTCAGTTTTGTCTTTGCTATAGACGGATAGAGGGAGTGAAGCTTCGAGGCTTCACAAACACATATTGGGTAGGGATTCCATCTGAAAAGAATAGCACATCAAAGGGAATCTTAAATATTGGGCCAACAGTAGTTTCTTGATACAGCAGGAAGGAGAGAGCAGTTTCACTCAATTCAACAGAAGCAAAGTACATGGCTACTAGTCAAGCAACTTGTGAGCTTATCTGAAGGAGGAAGATCCTTGTTGGGTTATTTGGTTGGTAGATGGATCCTACAGTGATTTACTATGACAATCAAAGTTTAATCAAACTCTTTGAGAATATAACTTTTCATGATCGGTCCAAGCATATTGACATCTGGTATCACCATTTACGATATTGTTTGTAGAGGAGAATCATGTTGTTGGAGTACATTCCTACATAGGAGAAGGATACAAATATTTTGACAAAGGCATTGTCAATATGAAAATTTGAGTTTCACAAAGGCAAGATTGGGGCAGCAAATAATCCCTTTCTTGTTGAGAGGGAGTGCTGAAAATGCAACAAGAAAATCCTAATTTAATTTTTTCCTTGAATTAAACTAGGAATTAAATTGTAATTCCACATCTCATGACAACTTGTAATAGTTAACTAAGTTGATTTGACGTAGTTGGCTCAGTTAATTTGAGATAAAGGTCTAAATAGAGTCATGTAGAGTGTCTCCTACTTTATAGGAGCCCTAGTTGAATTTATTTTGAGTTGTAATTATTTAATTCAGCCTAACTGAGTTATATTCAGTTAAACTAGTTCTACTTGATGGATGAATTAGTGGGAGATCCAGTAGTGGGGTGTAACCTGTAGTAGTGGGTTGTAATCTGCTGTGATCAACTAGTAAACTGAAGATCCACTCATATGTCATATCATAGAAGGACCCAATTGAGATTGGAGTTTAGGGACAATGTACTATCAGTTGTATAATCATCTGAATTGTACAGGTGGTGCAAGCAATCACAAAAATGACTATGAGGATTGCACAATTCATATTTGTGGGACTTCCAAATTAAATATGGGTTAATTCCCAAGGAAACTATGCTAGGAAATAAGAGCTTGGTAGGAAGCAAAATTGGCTATGTATTGGCTTGAGATTGTCTGGGAAGTAGTGAGATAGATAGAGATAGTGTAGAGGTTGCTCAGGCTTGATCAAAGCATTGTATTCTTCTCATATTTTTTTATTAATGCAATATACAGGTAATAGGGGTTTTTATTTGTCCCCATAAAATTATTTTGTTATGTGTGATTGAATTCTTTCTCTTTTATGCTTCGTGATTTCACCAATCATTTATTTTTTCTGCTGATGAGTAGAGTAGATTCAAGTCAATTGTTTTAGCATATTACATTCTACAGTTTGAATCTACAAGGCATTTCTATGCGAGGAGCCATGAGAGAAGAGGTGCAAACATAAAACCAACTAGAGGAATGACCCCATAAATGATACCATCCAAGCCAAGGGTTACCACCCGTGATATAGTCAGGGACCGAGACCCCAACTATAAAGGTGCCATTCAATAAGAAAAAATAAAAGGTGGGGGTAATTGACCACTGATATATGCTAATTAGATGTAACTAGAAGGGACCCCAAAAATTCAACACCTCCACACACTTTTTAGGTAAACCTATTATAATTTGAGAAATAGACTGAGAAAATAAGTTGGTATGACTAGATCCAACTAGGGCCAGTGACCAACTCACCTTATTCAAACCAGATAGAAAACAAACCTAGGTCCCAAACCCTGTATACCTAGACCGGGAAATTGAAGGATATGCTTGTAGGGTCTAAGCCTTGGAGCAACAATGATGACATGACTTCCACCACTTCAAAGGAAGGATCCATTCCAAAGTTATAGAGAAAAATAATGAAAAACATTGATCCACTTGTAAATGTTTTGAGCAAAGGGTTGAAGTCCATGAGAGAGTAATCATACCATAACCATAAAACATAAAACCCATAGATGTTCCATAATAAATCAAGATACCCAATGAAATGGAGTAGGGGAAATGCATATATCATAGGTCGCAGAAGTTGGTGAGACCATATTCTCTACCCCAACAAACATAAAGGTTTTTCCACTTGCAAGAATATCTCATGCAGATATAAAGGCCTAGTGATAATACAAATATCGATGTTTGAAATATGTTAACCGTGATTGTGGGGTCGTAGAAGGGACATTTGGCATGTCCAACATGTTATGCCCCTATACCAATACGTGTCATATATCATGATTGACTTGTTTAGCTTTGAAATATGTTCATATCTTTACTTGTTGCAAAGGTTTTCCATATTTGTGAAAACTAAAAAAATTTAAAAAATGAAAAGAGGATATGTCCTAGAAAAAGAATAAAAGGACAAAAAGAATAAAGAAAAGCTCAAAAAATGAATGAAAATGAACCCCAACAAAAAAAAAGACCATGAAAGTGTGCAAGTCTAAATGCCACTGCTTTGTTACTTTTGTATAATAAAAAATTATGTGCAGCTTGTCACCTATGCCACAATGCATGAATAGTCAAATAGTTTAAACTTGATTAGTTCATATTTTCAATTTCATGTTTTAGAAGTAGAGAATAAAGATTTGACCAAACAGTGTAATCTTGGCAGATAAGTAGATAGGTAGAGTGAAAAAGGAGCTCAACAGTTTAATCTGAGCCCTCGGATGTAATAAGTATAGACTTAGATAGGCATCACCATGTAAGAGGAAAAGAAAGTTTGAAAAGGGTTTTCCAGTCTAAGTGCACCTTAATAAAGAAGTGAAAATGATAGGTTAAGTAGGTAGGATAAGTAGATGATGATTTCATAATAATATGTGGTGAATGATAAGTCTAAATGTGTAAATCTTTTACTTTCATCACAAGGAAAAGGCATGTATCACATGGAAGGCACATCAAGCAAGTAAAGTAAAAAAAATTTACTTCCCTACTCATTTCCCCTAAATTTTCACTAATTTCCCCTAAGTGCTAAGGTATATATCAAGCTAAAGGGGTTCAGAGCATTTCTCCAACTTTTGGAGGGACCGGACCCTCGGCCCAATAATTTATAATACCTTAAGCACTTAAGCCCCTTCACCATTAATCACACCCCTTCATAAGTTATTCATTTCCCTAATAAATCTTTTCCTAAGTAAAATCCTATTTTACGTAGGGAAAATAAAACACTTTCCATAAAAACCCTCATGTTCACTTAGCCTAAGTTTTAAATATATGTATGTTTTAAACTTAGCGCGCATTTCACAAAGTCATATTAACCACTAATTCATGTTATTATATAATTCCCCTATATGAAAGTTACCCACTCCCGTATTATTATAAATATACAAATTCCCCAAATTTTTATATATCCCGCCCCTCGGTTAAATATAACCATAATAAAGCAATAATCAGGATTAATTAGTCAATCCGTGGTTAGTTAAGAACCTCGACCCCTGCCATGTTAATAAAAAAATTAGTTAATCCTCACTATTAATTAATAACTTCAACCAATCACATCGCCCCCGATGTAATTAAAAGCCTTTCATTACTGTCGGGCCCTCGCCATTAAACACCATTCATTTCAACTCCCCGATAGCCATCTGATCAGATCTCGTAGATCCGACGGTCATTGTGCATATCGCATGGGCCTCCACGGTCAACCTTAAGCACACAATGGTGAGGGGTTTTGTAAACATTACCCGTGCTACGTGCCAAATGTTGTGTGGAATCGCGCGGTCTCGCCCAAGTACTACTTACCCTCCATTACCGGTGCAATGAAAACCACTTACCGCCTCCCGCTACCGACAAAACATCAAATCACTTCCCTACTGATGTCATCTGTCCAAATCCCAAACCCGCCAAAAGCTTTGACTTTGTATAAAAACAAAGTTAAATAGGATTTTGTCCTTATTTCTATGAACACATGCATGCAACCTAAACGTTGAAGTCGACTAGCTCGTACACCCAACTGTCAACCACCCTTGAACTTGCAGTTCGACGCTGCTCCAAGTCCGCCATTCGCACCTAGTGAACCTGCATTCCATTTCCCATCACTAAAAATAGGTATTTTCCCGTTTCTATCCAGAAACCATGTAAATACTTGCTTTCCTCTGTAATTAATTTGAAAAACCCAAATTTCGTTATAATTCAGTTGCTGAATTTAGAATTCAAGATTCCCAAGACCCTCCATTTTCACCAACTCCACGTAAAAAATCCCATTTTCCTATCTGAATCCATAAGAACTAGAATGGAAACCCCCGTGGCCCTCAGTGTAGCACCTATCACTACCCCTCACCGTGATTTCGATTATCCGACCCTAGCAGATAAATATTTTCAAATAAAAGACCTGGATACCAATAAAGACCACTTGAAAGTATTCTGCCAATGCCGGGACAGTTACATGAATGGCTATGATACTATAAGACTTTGGGAATCAAACCTCCCAAGGTACATGCTTCCCTCTGTGCACATTTTCCTTGACATTATCCATCAATGTCATGCCAATTATGATCCCAACCTCAGAGCAGTAATGTCCCCCAATCAAACTGTTCTCTTCACAATTACTATAGACTCAATCAATGAGATGCTTCAGTTTCAGCCTAGTCAAGACCTCACCTCCATTTCCCTTGGAGATTTGCTAGAGAAATCATCTAAATTGTCCCAGTCTGAAATCAGTTGCCTTTGCCAGACTTTCATGGATAAGCAGCATCAACCCAAAAACCCCCCTCCCTATTTGTCAATTTTCTTCACACAGACAGGAAAAAATATAATTGATATGATAGTTGTAGTCATGGGATTCAATACTAGTGAGTATATGGATGAATTGACCCTAGTTTTAATGTCCATTTTTACCCCTGGTCAGCCTCCTGTTGTCAAGTATAACTATGCTGCATTCATTGCTGAGAAAATCCATGACCAATTCATGCGGTTGGAAAATGAAAAAATATTCAAGTATTCCACATTCATATATCACCTTTTCCTTTACTATCAGTCTGACAAGTTCCCATTCTTTGTAAATAAAATTGATACAAAGTGTAATCCTAGATCAGTCATTTTTGGACTTCTATCTTCCACTATTCATTTACTTGTCCCTATTCACACAATGAATTCATTGACCAGTTTGTCCACCTAGTGACCACCATGCTGACAGGAAATCCTCCTCCTAGGATTAGTGATGAAATCAAAAGAATCCTTCAGCTATCCAAGCAGTACAAAATAGGTGACTAGTACTTGTACCAAAATTACACAAAGATCAGAATATATGGCTGTGAACTTCCTCCATTCAAACTACCAAAATATGTTCCTATGAGATTGTTTGCATTAGAATATTATAGGCAAATGATAAACTCTGATCATATTCACTTTACCAAAGCCAAGAAGAAATCACAGTTGAGAATTAAAGATCACTTAGGCCCATTTGTTTGCAACAATAGAGAAGCAAACAAAGAAGCAGAAGAAATCCTAGAACATATGAGATTAAATAAAAGTTTTATTTGGAGATATGATCCATAAGGTTTCATTTGTGATAGGAGAATGAATCATAAGTTATCACCATATTTTCATCACAAAATCCCTGAAATAGAGCAATATGCAAATATGATGAATGGAGGGAATGAACTCTAGTTGAGATGGATAGTGATCAGGTCAATGTAGAGAATGTGATGAAAGACCTAGAAAAGAGACTTGACCTAGATTCTTGTGAATAGGTACCAGTTGGAACTGCTCATAAGTCAACACCAGGAACTAGTGCCTCTACAACAGAGACTTCTCAAAGGCACTCCTAGGAAACTAGTGCACCCCTTGCAGAACCACCTCAGGGAAAAGAACAGGTAACCAATACTCCACCATCAGGACAACCAGACATGTCAAAGCAGCCTGAAATCTCTGAAGAACAGGCTCCACCACAGTCCCATCCATCTTAGGTTAATTTGGGAGACCCACTAGTTTTGCAGACTCCTCTGAATGAGGAAAAGAGCTTAAAAAGAGATAGGCAAGTAGCTACCCCTACCAGTGGTCCTTCAAACCAGCCTGGTGCTAACAGGCACAGGCTAAATCCATATTTAGAAGAAGAATTTTTTGAAGAAACAATAGGGATTTTTAGGAAAGAAGGTGGAGATAGTCTACATACATCCCCAATAGGTGGGATACCTTCTAGTTCACAAATACAAGAGCTTGAACGCCAATAGAGTGTTGAAGTTTCATCTTTTAGGTCTTCATTTGACAAGACCTTAGATATCAAAGGAAAATTTAAGGAGATAAAGGCCAAAAATGAACAACTGAAGGCTCAAGCCTACACACAATACTTAAAGATGGCCCCTACTAATCAATCCAGGTTGATGTCAGCTTATGACATCAAAGAAGGCAAAATGCTGATGAGTTTTCTAAAGCCTACAGTACAACAACCCAAATCACTTGCAGACTGCTTCAAAACTGATTTTGAGGTCTTGGCCAAAGATATTCACCCCATGGATCAAATAGAATTGCATAAGCAAACAGGGGAAATGGTTTATTCCACACTGAGAAGCAAGGCCATGATGGCACATAGGTTGGAGAATTCACTGAACAATATCACTGCTAAATTAGAACTAGAAAAAGCCTCCTCACAGGCAAAGAACAACAGAATTAAATCATTGGAGGATTTAATTATTGGTTTGGGCCATAACCTGAAGGATATTAAAGCTGCAGAAGGACTAATAAAGAAAAAGAATGAAGATATAGCTGCATTAAGAAAGCAGCTGAAATTTCCACCACTCATACACCCTCAGACTGCTGAGGTAATTGAGAAGAATAATGAAGAAGAGCTTATGGACTTGGTCCTAAGGCTAAATGAACAACTGAAAGAGACAGAACAGGAATTGGAGAAAACACTACAAAGCAGGTAGAGTGAGTCGACCTCTCAGCCTCAAAATGTAGTACTAGTGGTTTCTACAACAGTCCCTTCTATGTTGGCAACTGCTCTAGCACCAAATGTCCCTTTTGCAACAAATGAAACTATTGGAGTGATAGGTACAGGTATAGGTACATCAGAGGTAGGAACCTCAAGTCAGAGCACAGAATAATTAATCAAGTCCATGGAGGAAATGAAGCTCTAGGTCACCAAACTCCAAAAGGTAAAGGAGAAATTCATTACCTTAGAGCAGAAGTATGATGTGTCAAAAATAAATTTTACTGAAGAAGTGAGGAAAAACAAAGGCTTGGCTCAGCAAGTAAAAACATTGGAAAAATATATTACATTTGAAAATCCTTTAATTGACATCAGAAATATATTATGGACCAACATCACTCAATCCATCAATGATGTTTGGTCATCAATTCAAATCATTTTTGAACAGATTGACTTAGTAAAAGTGGCTCTACAAGAGATTGAAAAAACGAAGCAAGAACTAGGAGGGAAGCCTGAAGAGGCCATTAGATTACTAAACTTTCTAAACAATAGAAACAGGTATCAGTTGGAGCAGCTAAATATTGAGGATAGGACTGGAACCATGTAAAGAAAGTGTTGACTAAAAGGACTCTAATGCAAAACCTGGAACAAAAATGTTAGAATATGCAGGAAGACATAGATGAATTTATGGAAAAATTTGGCATCTTACAGAGTAAAGGACTTCCAAGTCCTTTAGTCATCAATGATAAGTTAATGAGGTTGGATGATTATGTCAACAAATTACATCACTATGCAAATAGCCAAGCCAGTTCCTCTGCACCCAAGGCATTACCCACAGGAAGAGTACTCTATGATAGTTTGAAGAACCTTTTTTATGTTGAGCATGAATTAAAACACTTGTTTCCAGTACAACCAAATTTTGTAAAATACAGAGAAGTAGATGAAATCTACAGAAAACTGACAAGGACTAGGATACCAAGAGATGATTGGTGGACCGACTTGACAAACATCTTATGATTTACCATGGTAAAAAGTAAATTTAAGTATTTACCATAGTAAATTTTGGTAAAAGGGATGAATGATAGTAAAGCAGGTAAAGAGTATTAGTCACAGGTAAAAGAGTATTAGTGAAAAGATAAAAACAATCAACTAGCACAGAATTACGGGCAAGACAACAAGATGCACAATCATAGGGCCTACCTCTAGCTCCTTCAACAAAAGCAGGGACATCAACCAAGCAGTTCACATTCAGCTTCTACTTTCGAGACCATCTATCTCTACATTCATGTAAAATATATTTAGTTTTCTAGAATATATCTCTCTCAGTTAGGAGACATTTTGTTGTAAATCTTGTATAAGTACTTCCTCATTTGAAGTACTGAGTGTGGATTCTTAAACATTTCTATAGACTCTTTATTTTGGAATATAAGTGTTGTTGAACAAATATTGTATGGCTGGCTGGACAAAGTAATAAAGCAAAGGACTTTTATAGGATTCTTGTGTCAAACAAGAGACAAATAAGTATTCTATATCTTATGTTTTTCCAGTTCTCTTGTTCAAATATTTCACATATGTTTCATATCTGAATGATAAACGAAAAAGTATATTTCAAAAAGAGCTTTACTGCATTCTATCTTTAAAATCATTTATATTCTTAATGTTTTCTTCTAAGTTATCATAAGTAGGGAATTCTTAATTGCTCCTTGCTTCTTAGTTTATCATTGTGGCGATTTAACAAAGAATTCTTAATTGCTTTTTGTTAATGATCACCCACCTTCCCTCATCTTGAACTTTGTCGAAGGATTCTTATTTTCCCTTCCTCCTTTTCAAGACCATCTCGTCCTTTTAAGCTATCATTTGTATCTTGTTTAGCTATCTTTCCCTGTGAAGCCCTCCTTTCTTTAATCAACCTGATCTAGTTAAGCCATCTTTAGTTGACTCCATAGCCCAATGGCCTGAAATACCTTGTTCTATCCATTTGCTCCTGAATTCCACCACCAAACAAAATCAAAACCCCCCAAGATTTCATAACTAGCCTAAAATCCCATAAAAAAATCTAAATCATAAATATATAGCCGTCTCTGAGTACAGATTGTCTAGATTCTGTACTTAAAAGATTGGTTTGTGGTTACCTCGGATCCCTTTCCTTCTTCTAACAACTTCAAGGAAAATCTGAGTGATAACATGACACACCCTTCAAAAACTATAAATCACCAATACATCATCCACTCATCAATGAGCTCAAAGATTATGATTTCATGAGTTCCTAAATGATCCACGAATTAATCCAACAAGATACAAGCCATATCTACACCTATGTGAGAAAGCCTGAGGCAAAATGTGATATCACAAACCATCATAAAAACAACCATTTGTCTACATTTATGACAAAGAGACTCCTTTGATAGGCCTAGGAACTTGGTTTCCAATATGTTCCACACAATAATCCCAAAGTTCCAAGTGGTAGGAATAGTCTCGTGGTCTATGACCACCAACCCTTGCACTAGTCTCCAACTTGGCATGGAAATCATGCCCTCTGTCACTAGCTTACTGTTGAGGTTCACCCCCATCAGGGACTATAGTTGCACACGTGTACCCATATTTATCCACCTAGTATTTAATATATTTAACCTCATCCATAGCAAACAACCATTGTCGAAGCCCCATCCACTGCAAGTTGTCTTTTCCTACATCCCCAATTTGCCAACACATTGGCCACCCTATTCCCTTCCCTACAAGGGTGTTGAAGAATAATGTAATGGAATCTTGGTAGGATATCATTGATGATGTCTACCACGTCTATTAAAATGCCAACTAATTACCATTTTATGTGTGGGTTTCCCTTCAATCAATTTTTTAATGCACTGGATCACTAGCTGTGGATCAACATGAATATGGATCAATCAGAAACCCTCTCAAACTACAATTTGTAAACCCTTCTCCACTATTTTTTTTTCTAAAATGTTTATAGTTACGCTAGAAGACCATGCAAAGATATGCATTGGTTTGATTGTTAATCGCGAAAGATCCCTCCATACCCAACATTACTTAGGTTTCTCTTAGACAAATCATCAAAACTTAGGTTAAAAAAGGAGGACATGGGTGGTGTGTATGTAGTAGCAATAAGAAACATTGGTATTTGCACTATAGAAGAATAAGGAAACAACATTGTAGGATTCATTTCAAGAGCCTTTAAAATGAGTCATTTTGATTCCTCTTCTTGTTAGCATTCCTTGGTCTAGGAGGATGATAAGATGGTTTCTCTAATATTTAAAAGAATTAATTCTTTTACACTTGTTTCCTATCGATGTTTCATTTCGAATAGACGAAGACTACTTTCGTTGCATAGGTTCCATAATGTGAAACCTACCACTAATTTTCAGGCCTAGAACAATAGGATTCTGAAACTTGCACCCAATCCAATGGTTGAATAAGGCCATCAAATCTCTTGTGGGCAACCTACTGCATCTGAAAATCCTAGGAATAAATTCCTATACATTTGTTGCAAGGGAACATGAGAGAAAGATATGATCCTTTGATTCTTCTGCCTGAGTGTACTATTGGAACAATGATGGACCCTCATAACCCCTTTTCTGAAGATGGTCCCTTGTAAGAGTGCATCCCCATGCTATAAAATGCAAAAATGTTGACAATTTAAGACACCATGAACTATCCCAAATACAACTCCACACATGACTCCATTGTCCTTCGCCTCCCATCTAGTGAGAAGGGAATAAACTTCTTTAAGTGAAAAGGACTATGTCTATTGTTGGCCACATATTAAGATATCCTTCTTGAGATAAAACCTAATTTTTCTATCTGCAAGTGTTTTGTGAAACTCTTCCCATGGAAAGTTGTCTCGTATACTCATCCAATCACCTTTTTCTTTACATTTTCTCCACGGCTTGTTGTTGTCCTATAGTTTCCAGAAATATAATACATTATTAGCACCCATTGCTTGAGTTAATAATTTAATCAAGAATAAATTATCATTCTTCTCTAAAGGAGGATATTGTTTCCAAGGATCTTCCCAAAAAGACATAGTCATTCCTCCTTTTACATTCCAAAAGGTAGACTATCTCACCAGATCCTCATATTGTTGTACCCACATCTAGATCTTGGATCCTTTGTTATGACCCTCAAAATGTAGACGTTCTTCCTATGTGGATAAAGGTGCATATTTTCTGAGCCAAATCCTTTTCCAAAGTTCAAAGCCTCCTTGCACCCATTCCCACCTCAATTCCATACCATAACCATTGATTATCAGTTCTAGATCTCGAAAACCCAAGACTCCCAAATGCTTTGGTCTTATGAGTTTTTCCCATCCAACAAGCACCCATTTTTGAACATTATAGCAACCTTCCCATAAGAAATATGAACATAAATAATGGGGACATTGGAAACCTATTCTAGAAATAGGTATAATTGCAAGCTGGTAGTTGGGAATTGCTGGAAATACTACTTTGGTGAGTACAAGATGAACTGCAAAATTTAGAGCCTGGAAAACCTAGTTTCTGATCATCCTTCGAACTCTTTCAATAAGGTCCTCCCACATTGCCACCCTATTAAAATGTACAACAAGGGTCACTCCCAAGGATTTGGATGCAAACTAAGCCTAATGAAAACTTGCCACCTTAGTTAGATGGACTAGTATTTCCTCTCAACAAATGAAAAAGAAAATGTTAGTTTTCTTTTTATTTACAAATGTTCCAGATAAATCCATAAATATTTTAAGAATTTATTTGACTCCTTTCACTTCCTTGAGAATGTGCGAGCCAAAAGCAAAAACAACATCCATAAATTGTGTGTGTGTGAGAGGAAGATCATCACCAAACAAATCGTAAACTAGATATATAACCTTGAGAACACAATGATTTATACATCCTACCCAACCCTTCCATAGCCAAAATGAAAAGAAAAGGAGAAAGAGGATGCCACAGTTCTCTAGAAGAGGATAAGGTAGCTGAAGGTGAACCATTTATGAGAATGGAAAATAAATTTGATGATATTGACAATGTTGTCTAGACCAACCACTGCTCAGAGAATCCAAAAGCTTCTAGGACTTGTAACAAATATGCCCAACTAATCTGATCATAAGCCTTTGACAAGTCTAGTTTAATAAACATACACGAGAGTTTTGTGAGCCTTAAGGAATGAATAGTTTTTTTTACAAAAAATATTCCATTAGTGATGAGACATACTTCAAGAAAGATATTCTATTCCTGTGATATTAAGCTTGGAAGTAATGGTTTCAACCAATTTTTAATAAGTGTTGAAATTATTTTATAGATGACGTTAGAAAGTGCCATTGGATGAAAACCATTAGGGTCCTCTAAGTGTACTAATTTGTGAATGAGGGTGAGAAATTTTATGTTAAGTGTGAGAAAAATCGATAGGGTCTATCAATATTCTTCCACCACTTCATAAATCTCCAATCCAAGGAAATCCAAACAAGCTTTGTAAAATTTAGAAGCAAACCCATCAAGTCTGGGGGCCTTGTTCGTAGGAAAGTTGAGAACTGCTGCTTCCACTTGATGAAATGTAATGGGTGTCATAAAGGCCATATTCTAGTCCTTTCTAACAAGCCTTAGAATAAATGAGAGGACAAAGTTGATGGTGGATTGTTCCCAAGAAGAATGCTCAGTTAGGATCCCTTGATAGTAACCTATCAATTCTTCTTCAATATCATGTTGTATAATTTTCCTATCTTCATATTCCCCTTGAATAGAGAATATCCTATTATTGTGGCATCTCTACAGCATGGAGTTATGGAATAATTTATAGTTTCTTTCCCCCTCCTTAATCCATTAGATCATGGATTTCTGCTTCCACAAGTTTACTTCCTTCCTCTACTATGAGTTCTAGATAACTTCCCTTCGAAATCATACGTGGTTGAATAGAATGAGTTTTCCATTCTAAGATAAGTTTTGCTTCAAAGATATTACCAAACTCTTTGGACAATAACTTTAAAAGATTAAGATCTTGAAAAAAATAGAATGTGCTTTGATTCGATACACCACCATGTCATTGGAACACAATAATAAAATTTCCCATTATTATTTTGTTTAATTCCATAAACACCTAAGTTTGTTACCAACTTTATTTATATACATTATTTCTACTAGTTTAGTAGAAGAACATAACATTATTTTCCATTTTTCCTTTACATGGAGAAAAAAATCTTTCATAAGTTTACGCATGTAAAGTATTCTAAATATTTAGCTTTTTAAAGGTTTTAAAGTTTTTTAGTTATATACGATGTTTTTTAAGTATTTTATATTTTTGTGTTTTTAGTTGCAATGATGATTCAATTTTTTATAAAATTGTAATTTATTGCTGGTTAAATCACATTTTTGAATAGATAAACAGATTCAACACCCTAAACGATTTTAAGGGTATTTGGATTATGTAGGTTATCTAGCTTGCACATATAAATCCCACAAATCCCTACTAGATTTCGAGTAAAATTTGTCCAAAAAATACCCAAAAAGGATCCAAAGCCAAGAAGAGTTAGACGATGTTATTATATGATATATTTATTTTTTTCAAATCTAATTAAAACTTTAGAAAAATAATTGGAATTGTAAATATTAGTTATTAAGATTCTAGATTGGAGTTTTTAAAAGCATTGGATTCATCTATGTATTAAAAAATAAAATTTAATCGATAGAAAAGTACAATTTCACCAACAATTACATCATCAAATTCAAATTATAGCTACTAAAAAAAATCCAAAAAATCTAATATTTAAATTCATAAATATTATCCTTTTGTAAATGTGATAAATATATTTTTAATTATAACGACAAACTACATCAAACCCAAGCAATAATTTTGAATGTGTACTTATACCTATGTTTGGAGGCACTCGTACAAAACAAAAATCCATCGATGTAAATTTTTGTAAATATTAGTTGAGAATTGCTTTGAGTAATAATTTTTTTAATTATTGTGAGTGTTGTAATTTTTTCCATGTGATAAGATTTATTATAGTTTAGTTGTTAATGTTAATTGATAGTGAAATTATTATTAGTTGTTATTCAAAAGTTGGGTTTGAAATATTATCATTGTTTAAGGAAAACTGAGTCAATTAATAACTTGTTTGGATTTGTAAGAGGTTAAAGTATTACTTTTGCTAAATGAATTTGGGTTTGAGTCATTAATTTATTTACTTGTTTTTGAGGAAGATAAGTTCTTAGTCAGTTAAAAGTAGTTTTAGGTTTGACTCCAATGACAAAAGACATTTTCAACCTTAATATTGTCCATAAGAAAGCTAATGTCCCTTGTATTAATTTCCTAAACTACATATAGTTAGATATGTGCTTTCGAATAACATTTGGCCTTAATCTTGGGTTGAGGTCATTTATTAAGATGGTTGGGAGGTACGTATTGAACTCTCCTCATCCATGTTCAAATCCACGATGAAAATTTAAGTTGTAATGATAAAGTTATAGCGGTAGGAAACCATCTTGAGTGGGATCCCCCTCATGGTCGTGTCTTTAGATATATTGACCCTTGTTAAGTCATAAGTTTCAGGTTAGGCACTGGCTCAAAGACTATTAACACTAATATAGGGGTTATAGTGGCAATTAACAAGATTTAAACATGGGTCTTACCTGAATAATCCTATTCAATTACCAATTATTATAAATTAAAAGAGAAAAAAACATTAGCCTTAATCATGTACATGAGACCATATATTGTCCTTGATTTTAGCTTAATCCATACTCAAAACTCCTTAATTATTATACTATCAGTTCAATAATTCTTAATTTATTAAACATATATATATATATATATTATAATATATTATATATATATATATATAGAAGAGAGAGAGAGAGAGAGAGAGGAGAGAGAGAAGAGAGAGATTATTTTTTTTTTCTTTTTTTTTCTCTAAATTTAATTCTATTATTTCCTAAAAAAGATTACATCATATAATCATATTACATTAGAGAACATCTATTGCATCCATGGCTTCAAATGCTAGGAGAAGCATGGGTTTTTCCTTTTTCCCCTCTCTCCTATAGAAATTTGTCCATCCTACAAAACTATATGTAACAACTAAGGCTAAAGTAATTTTCTTGTTTTCTTGAGATATTGCCATGGCCACCAGACCAACCAGATTTCACATGTCTTTCTCACCATCAAACTTGTCTGATTCATGATTCCACTTTTCCCACAATTGGCAAGCAATGTTGGAACTAAAGGTCTCTGCTTCTTCTTTAGCGAAATATTTTCCTCCACTAAGGGCTATGTTGAAACTACTGGGGGCTGGCCTAGAGCTTGAGATGTTGAGTTGTTCATTAGAAACTTCTATTATTGGGAGCTATTATGCTTTTGATTTGTCGAATTCTTGGAATCTACTATTGGTTTTGGATCTTTCCAGCCACAGTTGTTTCTCTTTGCCTCCTGTCAGCTGGCATCCCCTTTAGGAAAGGGACACACATGAAGAAGGTTCCTAGGTTGTTGGCAGGTTCTACACTTGAACGTAGTATTTTCATAGTCCAAAGGTTGGGAATATTCCCTGCCTCCCTAGTTGAGGAAAATTTTGTCTAGACACCTTCACTAAGGTCTACTTCCACACAGATGCAGATGAAACTCACGAAGCCCTTTGATAATGTTTCATCATCTACCTTGATAAAGTGCACTATGGAGTATCTAATGTCCTCTAAGATCTCTAGTGAGATTCATTGAAGGGGAAAGTTTTAGATCCAAACCAAAGATGGTATTGGAAAGGAATTCATGGTAAGCGTATTAAGCTCTAGAAACGGGATGGATCGAAAGACCCACTCTACTCCAAAACTAGGGACCCTGGTCTAGAACACTCTTTTGGACTTCAAGAACTTTAAAGAACACTACCAAAAAAACTTTCAAACATAAAAACAATTTTATATTCTAGGACCAGTTCTAATGAATTCAGTCCTGTAGAGCAGATGTCAAGGGCTAAAATCCATTGAAATGACATATAATTTCTTGACTTTGAAAATATTTCTTCCTTTTCTTGTTGATGATCTCATTCACTTCTAGAGTGGGTGTGTATGAAGAGTGATCTACCACAAAGGCCTGACCCAAGAGCTCCTAATGTGATTTAGGATTGAATTTGACTTCAATCCTTAAAAGACATAGGATTTGAAGTAAAGGAAGCCCCACCACCCCTCGCTCCTCCTTGTAAACTTGCAACAAGAAAGATGGTGGACCTCTTCTTTATTCCAATATATATGAGGCTTTTTTCCATCACCAAATGTCTACCCTCATGGAGGAGACTCATTTATATCACAAGAGTCCCTAACAACTTATGAATGTTATCTATAAGCAATTCTACAACATCCATTTCACTGACCAATATGCAAAGGGATTTTCCTGACAAGGACTTGAAAAAAATTTGGGAATTTTTGAAGATCCAATGCCCCACTACCTTTCTTAGCTAGATCCCAAACAATAGCCAGGCTCTATGGAGGAGATCTGCAGACCCCTATAAGCCCCACTTGCAAGGGAATTTCGTTAAACATTTTGCATGTTCTAATAAAACCTTAATAAAAGTCTCTCTCAGAAATTATAACAAACACTTTGTGTGCATCCTTTAGTTAGACACAAATGCTAAACATTATTTCTCCCTTGCACTCTACCAACATGGCTTGCGAGATCTTAAGTAGATGATACTACTCCCTTGAGATGAGGACATGATAAGGCTTAGAACCATTAGTAACATCAGAACACTTGGGCTTCACTGGGGGAGCAATACCATACCATGTGCATTCATATTGGGGGATGTATATGAAAGAAAAAATGATATAATATATTGATCATATAATAGGGGGTAAAGGGATTTTATATTGGAAGGTATAAAAGGTAGGGCACAAAGTTAATGAAAAATATGAAGGGGTATAAAAAATGTTAATGAAAAATGGATACCTACAATATCTAGTGAAAGTAGGGGTTTTTTAAATTGGGAAGGTTATTGGGTTCATATTGATAGGGGGTTAAATACTGTGATTTTTAAAGGTATTTTCCAATATGTAGTCAACTTAAGGGTATTGTTGAGTATGCCATGAATGCACATGATATCTCATAGGTTCATTCAATGAAGCCACTATGCGTTAAAACCAATGCGTTGATCATTCGTCAAGGCGCCATTATAGTAGTTGGACATGCTCACACGTTGTGGATCTTCTTTCATAAATCTGAAAAAAAATTCCAATGCCAGGCATGAATAATACGACTCATCCCTGCTACTACAGTTATCATAGGAAACCCATGCAAGGTAGAGACAACAAGGATTTTGGTTGTATTGAGAGGGCCCCAGGAGGTGTTGTGGCATATCATTGTGAATGCAATATTTTGGGAGCTTAAATACATATGGGTGTGGGCTATTTTTCTGAGCAATACGAACCCAACGACCATGTGAGGTTGAGAGGGTAAGATAATTTCATTGGTTTTTTGCCATTGGAGATTGTACTATTAAAAAACCTTGTATTGCTTTTCAATATAGTTTAAACAATATAAAGGGAGAAAAACATTTGCTCATAATCTAATACAATATTTAAAACTATTTTTAATAGTATGAAAGATAAGATAAGTCTCTTTCTATATCAAATTATTTAAGATATCTTATATTTGCATTGAGAGGAGTGAGATAGTGTTTTATAATCCAGCCTGGGGAATATGTTGTCAAGTAACTTTACATTATAGCAAAAAATACCAAAATCAAAAAATACATTTCTTCATATTTTAAACAGAGATTTGAAAAAATAAACCAATTTACATCATTTTAAATTTGGATTTAGATTTATAAAGCACTAAGCAAGATCAATTTTTTTGGGGTGTAACTTTTTTATCATTTCATTTTACATAACATAGAATTAAATGATAAAAAAAGTACACTTTAAA
>APFE031634985.1:81837-99335 GCA_000404065.3 Pinus taeda
TTAATCTCTTTACATGGAATTTCAATATTTGATTTTTCGTCATTAAAAAAAGTTCGTTTTTAGTTATATGTTTATAAAATATATTGAGATAATTATATTAGAGAATAATATAGTGATATGTGAAAGTCCATCATTATACAAAATATGACATAAACCAATGACAAAACTAATGTTAAGCCCATGGTTCATGATTGTATTCTATAGTATGTCCATTTTGGATTACTATAATAATCCAGGTTCTTAGGCCCATGGGGTGTAGAATAACCTGTGAATGGGTGTATTTTTAAGACACTCCTTGTTATAGTCACTGATTCAAATCCCATAAACGTCCCACCTGCCTAACCCTAGTCTAGAGGTTATAGTGGTAGTGGTAAAAATCGACCCCATGTCACACAAGTACAATACTAGCCTAGTTGTCAATTCCTCTAGTTAAAACATAAAATAAAATAAAAAAATCTATGTTCCTAGGTCCAACCCAACTCCATCTTTCAAGATTCTATCTGTGACATTACCCATGCCCCTATAAATACAACACATAGATGTATATGAGAAATATGTAAGTATGTATAGAACTTCATCAGACAATGGTTGTAACATGAAATACCTAAGAATAATTTCTTTATGCATCCATTAGATAAGTAGCATTATGTTTTGTAATTGGATTACACCAAATCCTTGTGCTACTTTTAAGAACAACTTTAAACCTATCATTTAACAAAAGTTAATTATTTCATAGCCAATTATAGCATTAACATAATATTATGATCTGAAGTATAGCGTGCATCCTAAGAAAGGTCCCCCTGTGAAGCACCATTGAAAGAACATTATGGAATATTCTTATTTATTTCCACTTCACCTTTCCTATGAGAGACAATTTCTTCTTGCACCTATGGATATGCATTTAATATGTTTGTATCTTGAACAACACATTTGAGGGAGAAATGCTTCTTTGTTTAGAAACAACTATAGATTTAAATTTGAAAAATAATATTCCCTCAGGTATGATGAGAATAAATGCTCTAATCTTGAAATTTAATTTTTGTTGCACCATGTTTTGAAGGATTTCTTGAGAGTTCCTCCTTTCCAAAAATTTCTAATCCTCTAAGAATTCTACTTCTTACCATACCTAAATGTATTTTTATAGTTCATTTTGTCACATCTATTCGAGTGACCTGGAAACTAGATCAATCAACATCCTTGACACCATGCAATCATCCCTTTAAATATCCTTAAATATTATCTCTCCAAAAAGTCCAAGAATTCTGGGTTAACCATCTTACAAACTTAGTTTTTGCCCCAGTGCACCCTTCCTTATTGTCACTTGCACTGGTTGCATGTTGCATAACTAAGCAATTGCATTTACTAACACAAGTTTCCGTCATTGCAAGTGCAATGGTTCTAGAATTTCAGGAAAAATAAAAATAATTATGAATCTTCTCTTTCCAAAAGCTTCTAAGATGGTTTTAACCATTTAATATTTATTGAGATCTCTAACCCCTATCCTATAGGCCTTATCTCTTATCCCTAGCTATTATCCTCCCTCATATGTGGATCTAAGTCCTTGATTGGTAAATCCCAAACTACCCTATTTACCCTATAAATGCATTGCCTCCCATAGAGTCTAAGTTGGCTTTTTGGGACTCTTAGCTATGCTCTAATGCAACTACCTTTTCCTAAGGGTCCATTACCATCCTTGAGTTGTGATTTAAGGCTTTCTTTGTGGCTAAGGAAGGACAAGTTAGGTTTGAAACATTCATATAGTCAGAATCTGTAAAAGGGTTGTAATATTCTCCTACATTTCATTAATACAAAATGATTTGATTTCCTATACTTATGTCTATTTGATGCATATGTATTTCTATGCCTTCTTGACTCATTGATTAGAGATATTATTATATGCTGTGTGTATCGTGTAGTTCTTGTGCTTGTTATAGTTGTTTTTCATGTTCCATTTATAGAAATTGGAGTTGGAGCTAAAGTTCACAAGCAAGGGGGAGAGGAGGACTTGCATTGGACTCAAAGTAAGTCCTTCCTTCATATTCTAATTTCTCTAAGGAAAGGAAAATTGTTTTGTTTTTGTTGTTTCTAGATCAAGCCACTAGATCTAGGGGATTCACTTTTGTCCACGGGAGAGACTTTTTCATCAAACATGCATGAGCACTCCTAAATAAGGTGAATAATAGTTTCTTGTATTAGATGACATTGATAGCACCATCCTAGTCCTATAAAATTCCTCTTCTAGAGAACATACTATATGGGAAAATTATTGTGTAAACTCAACCACATAAAGATCTTGTTTTTAATTGGGCATTTAATTTCCATATAATTTTCCACCTCTATATATGGTGGTATTCTCTTATACTTTTTCTAGTGCATTGTCTCCTAATATAAGAACATATACTCCTATGGTATTAAATAAAAAAAATCAGTTGAGCCACTTCTTCCATGAGTCTAACATTATTGATTATTAGTAGGTATGTGTATCTTTTCCATTCCCAGGTGTGCTCTACCCCCAATCTTCCTTCTTCAAAAGTTAAACATTGTTGTTGCTATGTAATGGAACCTTCTTTTGTGGTTTGTTAGAGATTGAAATATCCTTTTGTTCCTTAATTCCTAAATCAACTAAAGTGGGATTTTTTACATACCTTTGCTCCCTACCTAGGGGTGTTAGTGTGAATATTCCTGGAAGGTGTACCAAAAATCCTCACTTAAGTCACTAGGTGACAAGTTACCCTAACAAAAATTTGATGGTTGTTCTCATTCTAGATTTGTAATACAAATGGAAAAAATGTAGTAAACAAAAACAATATTCAAAACAAATAGCAGCAAAACGATGTATCCATAGTAATAACCCATCGGAAAGACAATTTTAAATGAATAAATCTTTATTGATAACAATTGGTGAAGGAGATTTATATATTGGTCTGTAAGTCCACCTCCATGGGATGGGTCCTTTGATATCCTTGATGCTTCAGAAAATAGAATTCCCTCTCTCAATCGTGTAAAAACCCAAACAAAGTGAAGAACTCAAATGGGAGCTCAAGAAAATGACGATAATATTGACGACGATAATGATCATGGTGAGGAATGAACGCAAAACCCTGTTTATATAGCAAAGCATGGAGTTAATCTCAAAAACGAAGAATAATAAAATATTATTGACCAAATTTATATCTAACTATTTGGAATACTTTATTATATTTATTGGAGAGAGAAAATGAATTTAAAATGATTAAATTCCTTATTTATAAATAATTAACAAATAAAATGATTTATTATTATTTCGCAAGAAAAGAAAGGTGTGAAATCAAAATAATATTAATAGTGATTAATGATACTCCAATAACAGAAATATGGAAATTAAATAAATAATAATTTATTTAAATATTCCTAAGGGATTTAGTCAAATGTGACAAAGAATAATTATTAAATATGATTTAATAATAATTCCTAGAGAAAATTAAATAAATAATGATTTATCTAATTATTCTTATGGAGTTTTTTTATTTAAATTAGAAAATAATTTAATAAAAGTGGTTACCTAATTATTTTCCATAGGTGAAAGTGATTTTACTATGGTAAAATTAAATCCACATGGTGTATTTCGATCCACCTAGTTAGAAATGGCTAGGTGATCATTTTTTGGTAATAACAAGGAGTTAAGACCAATCTTCATTTGATCCCCTTTTCCAATTTACAAAACCAACCAATAATTAGGGGAATTCTGAGGTCAAAATGGACCTCAAAAGAAAAAGTGTACTAAAAGATCAACTTTAAAAGGACCAATAAGGTTTAATATGATGATGTCATCTCTAGGGGTAAATATTTTTGGAGGGAAAAGAATAGAATTGTTCTTTAGTCATATTTCCAATGTATCTCCTTAAATTTTATTCAAATTTTAATTGTAGGCACTCATTGGATGGAGAATTGAATTCTACATACAATGAGTACTTACTCTACATACTTTTGATTAGACCCAAACCAAGCACGATTTAAAATATGTGAAAAACTGTGAGTCCATATTTTTGTGTTATCCTAACCACCTCATTAATTTGTGTTCCCTCTAAGAATCTAAAGTAATATCCTAAGATTTTATTTGCAAGAATGTTTTTCAATCTTTTAACAATGACATTTGAAATGACCTTGTGTATGGAATTGCATAAAAAGTCGGATCTAAATTTCTCAAAGGTTATAAGAATACCTTCTTGAGGAATTAGTACTAGGAATTTTATATTAAAGGCTCCCAAAATTTTTATTTGAGTTGTTATGGTATCCACCACTATTTGTAAATATTACTCTATAAATTCATAGCAACCCAAGAAAATTTCTATTGGAGTCCATCGATCATAGAAAATTTTCCCTTTTGAAAACTATATAATCTAACTCAATTCTTCTTTCCCAACTTTGTCTATCGGGGATTTTATTATCTTCCTCATTAACGAAGCTAGGGAAGGAGTTTGATATCTTGATAATTTTTCTATTGTGCAATTGTTAACATGAAAAGGGAGGATAAATGCTTTACACCTTCAAATCTAATTTCCTTGAAATGTGTATCCTAGATACTATCTCCCTTATCAATTTTTCCAAACAGTTTATATTATTTCTATAGTTTGCATACTCATGAAAGAATTTTCATTATCATCCCTAGTCTCTAACCATAGTTCCTTTCCCTTGAGTCTCCATTCTTTTTCATTTCCCAAAATAAAGAGCCTCTTTTTATGTTCTAAGGGAATCAGTTCATTTTTATAGTCCCCATGCAAATACCCATAGCCTTCACTATTTTAGAGTATCTGTAAGTCTTCCTATACTTCTTTGAGAACCCTATCATCTTATATATTTTTTTCCCTTTCCCAATCAATGGCCATCTTTTTTTCTTGTTTTAAATTTTGGTGGAGATAAATTAGAGTGGATTCCCTTAAGTTACCATTATAATGTTTCCATATAATGTTGATTTTTCTCACAAAATCACCCATGTTCATGCAATCCATATCTAATTTGAAGGGGAAAGTAGGTTTCTCTATTGCAGGGGTCATTCCTAACACTAGAATATTATGATCAGAGTCACCACTAGTGGCAGCCTGTTGTTTGATCCTCATGACTTTATTTAAGAAGGATTTATAGATTAAAAACATGTTGAGTCTCTCAGCAATTCTTCCTTCCCCAACTCTCTTGTTACTTCAAGTGGGAGATACTTTAGAAGGTAAAATATCCAAAAGACTATTTTCTTCCAATTTTCTAATGAAATAACTAGAGACAAGGTATGGTCGAGTAGTTGATCCTTGAATTTTTATGCTCCTAAGGTGAAACTCATGTCTCCCCCTATCATAACCAACCCATTTATTACACTATCGATTTTGAAAAATCTATCCTAGTATTCCATGTTATGTATGTAAGGATGCTATAAAAATTCAATAGTGTCATATCTTTCCCTATATCTACAGAGAAATATAGGGTCCCTAGGCTTGAGGGAAACACCCCAAAATTAGTGATCTTGTTGTAGAATTTATTCCATTCAATCACATTCCTACATGATCTCCAAATTAAATTTATAAAATAGAAGTCGTAAGATGAAGCTCATGTCCGCACCCCCAACCCTCCCCCCCCGCCCCTCATAACCAAATCGGTTTGTACACTATCCATTTTGAAAAATATGTCCTAGTAGTCTAGCCTATTTATGTAAGGATGGCATAAACATTCAATGTTGTCATATATTTCCCTAGATCTATAGAGGAAAATGGGGTCCCTATTTTTGTAGGAAAGACCCCATAATCAATGAGGTTGATGTAGCATTTATTCAATTTAGTCACATTCCTACTTGGTCTCCAAATTTCATCTATAAAATATAATTCCTACTTACTTAGTAGTTTAGAGAGTTCCTAAGTGGTCCCATTTATCATTGTCTCTTACAATATAAAATTGGAGGATTGATATTTTGGAACCACTAACTAAGGAATTTTCTCTAAGGGCCATAATTAAGGATAGTTATTTCCTACACTCAACATCTAATGATTCTTTTTTTAGGGCCATATACATCAATTATTTCCTCCCCATTTGATTTGATTTTTGATAGTTTCTCTTAAAAAAAAACTATCCCCCCCACCTTTCTTGGAAAATCAAGGGTTCCTCTACTTATAGCTATTAAATTGTAGTTTTCTAGTTCCAAGGGATTGGAGTCCCATATATCCTTTCCATCCATGATGAATTCCATTATAGGGTTTGTAGGGGGATCTTCTGTTATGTTTTAAGCGTCAAATCTTCTACAATTCAGAATAGGTATGAGAGGCAATCGTTTAGGTTCTTTTATATTAAAAAACATGGTAGAAAATCACTCAAGTATTTTGGTTCTTTTGTCCCAACCTTATTTCCCTTTGTCCCAAAAATTTTTCGTTTGAAGAAAATTATATATTCATATAATGGGACTAATCATTGTTACAAAAAATTTCCTTTTTCTCTATATTGTTGTTGATCTCATCTAGGTTATGCTCTTTGATATTTTCAGTGGTCAAATTTGGAAAATTTTCTAACATAGTTCTTGCTTTAAAACCATTTAAAGTTTCTTATACCCTGACATCCTCTTTCCAGCTCAAAATTTCGACTATTTCAAATTTGAGTGTCTCAAATCCTCTTGCATGCTTCCTTGGAGCCTAGCTCTTCCTCATTCTCTAGTGATTGCATTCTACAACATGGTTCCTACAATAATGGTAACATACACACAAATGGAACTCCCTCATAGTCCATATTAAGAAAAGCAACATAAAATCCCCTTTTGATCTCCAATGTTTCTACCTAAATTTTGATGTTTTCAAATGGGTTGCTTCGAACACCAACACCTTGAACTTCTCGGCAGCTAGTGAGAAGTAATGGGAGTGTTATACTTGGGTTTATAGTTGTGCAAGTTAGACTAAGTTTGTGCCAAGACTGGTGCAACCCAATCCTATTACTTTTATTGAGAGAGTTATACATTACCAAGAAAGGTCTTATAGCATACAACTTCTTCTTTGTCAAAAGTTGCAGTCGTCGAGGAACAGTTCTAAAGCTTACAAATTTAACAAAAGACAGAAAAATGATTAAAGGGTCAATGGAAACACAACCTACAAAGAACAATCCTAGAGCGTATGATTCCAACGATAAAAAGAATGATAAAACAAGGAAAGAAATTACTAATTAACTACCCTAACTCTAACTACCCTAGAAACTATGCAAAATGAACAACCTACAATACTTGTTTACAGAAGAAAAATAAAGAGAACCCTCTCCTATACAAGTGAAATATCTAAAATCTTGATTTGCTAAGATTAATGAATGAGGGCATTTGTTTAGATGTTAAGTCTCCTCTTGCATAATTTAATTGTTGTTTTCACATTTTTATATTAAAAAAAAGAAGATAAAATCTTAATAAATTATACATATTATAAATTATATTATATTGAAGAAGAATGTATTGATAACATAAATTAAATTAAAGAAACAAATCTATAATAAGATTAAAAATAAAGAAAGTAATAACAAAACCTAAGTGTTACAAAATCTAGAATTAAAAGTTAGTAGTCAAATATCAATATGTTATGTACAATGTTAATTAAAGGAAATAAAACCAAAAATAAATAGAAACTCAATAAGATAAAAATGTAGGTTATGTACATATGATTTCATCACAACTGTGATTAAATATGTGTATTTTATTTTTCAAGTTGAAAATGAAAAATGAAGAAACGATTTAATAAATTATACAATAAACCATAAGTTTGTACAAGTAAAATCAAAATTTAGGAAATATAAAAGAAATTAAGTCCCAAGAATTGTACAAAAATGTTAAGAGAAGTTTTATACCACCAAAATGAAACCTTTATTATTTCTTCATACTTTCCATACAAGGCTCTACAAGATGTTATAGGCGTATAGAAGGAGAGACGTAGTCATGTTTAAATGGATTAATGATATGTAGGAGAATAATATTACTACACAACCATTACTAATTTAGTACCAATATATGATAATAAAGAATGGAAATTATGTAAGAAATAAAGATTATACCTTCACTACACCACCAAATCATTGAGCTCTGCTTCACATTCTTAGGTTCACTTGGAAGGATACCTACAAACCAGCAATCATCATCTAGTTGTAGAGATACTACATGAAAGAAAGATGAGAAAACAAAAAGAGATCCTCATGAAATAGGTCGTGCCCTCACTCACTATTCGAGTAGCATCTGGGTATAAAGATCGAGAACCCCTTGAATTGAATAAGTGTCTTCTTTTATATATGATATGAGGTAGATCAATGGTTTAGATCATTCTTGGATGGCTAACCGGATTGTCAAATAATTCAGGAGGTTATAATAGTTTAATTAATTGTACTAGTACAAATGGGGCCAAAATTCGACAACTATTAGTCAGATATGTGACTTATTGGCATCAACTATCTGAGACATTGGTGTTTATCAAATTGTCATTGGAATTTTGTCAAATAGTTGACATTTTAGTTACCATCAGATGTGCAACCATACTGATGTCGATTATTTGACACATAAAAAGGTCGAAATGGTTGGTAACAAACCAATGTTTATAAGTCGAAGTTGCAGCGCTACCAATCGTCAGATATTCAATGGATCTAACATTAGATATTTGGCAAGTCGTTCACCAGTTCATCGTCGGATATTTGACACATAGGTCATTTTTTCCAATGGAACAAACTGACGTTGAGGCATAGGGTAATCGATAGAATAAGTAAAGTGTGACAGAAGTGTTGTTGTTCCAATGCTTTCAAGCTGACGGTGAAGCATCGGATATGTGACATACAATAATTCTGTCTGACGGCGATGCTTCCGTTCGTCGATTCGGTTGTTGAGTACTCGTCAGATATGTGATAAAAAATATTTTTGTCTGACGAGAGCGTTGTGATATCAATGCTTCCATCCTTTGATTCAGTCGTCGAGTATTCGACGAGTACTCCGACCAATAGTCGTCGAATATTCGACTTCCTGCTCTCACGTCGAATATTTGATGGATATATAATATATAATATAATATATATATATATATATAGATATATCTATCTATATATAGATATATCTATCTATATATATATATATATATGATATATATACATATACATATACATATACATATATATACATATATACAAGGTACTATTTTGAAGACTGTAAGAATGCCATCATACATAGAATCCTTCATTGTTGATCACCTAGAGTTGACGTTGTAGGAGTCCACTAGCTGCAAGTGTTTTCACAAAAGAAATTCATATTTTCTATTATCTCTATATTATATTAGTATGCAAATATAATCACTCCCCATCCATGAAATTTTGACATCTTCCTAGAGCTTGTCAATCCCCTCTTTCAAAAAATTATCTTGAAGATCTTGAATTACCTCTGCACTATAAGGCTATGTGACAAATTAATTTTCCATTAGAGTCGAATTATGATGTGAATGCAAAACATCACAAGTCAACCCTTGACTCCAAGTAGCTTCTTGAAGTTTTGCAATGAAACGTGTCAGATTTCCTTTAGAACATTGAAGAAATTTGGATCCCTTACCACCATATTGACCATCATCAAGTTGCCAAATTCCAATAAAAGACGAGTACACTTTCATTCTCATCTGACCACCTGCATCCTCTTCATGAGGGTAACCTGGGATGTTTCCTTTAAGATACCACTTTTTGCATGATCACCTTTGACCATAGGTTGCATGGATATTTTTTTCTGGAAGAAATAAAAAACGAAATTTATAAGGGTGTTGTCCAAAGCACCATATGAAAATCGAGCGAGGAAAGGATTTTGCACTATTGTTGCATAACCATTTCTTTTTGTTCGAACTATTGGGAAACATTTTAAGATACTTTCCATAGACAATAAATGCTTAGTCAATTCTAGAATGGTGAATGACAAGGTTTATCTAATACTTTTAAGAGTCTAGATATGTGGTAGCATTATAAGACACAAATAAAAAAGATGTATGTTGGTCCTTCACTTCAAGACATGTTGGCCAGTTCAACCAAAATCACCTTATTTCATAGATAAATGTAATATACACTATAAATCTTGCTAATAGACATAAATTGTCTCTGGTTGCATGAAGTTGTTATCTTGGTCCCCTCTACCACTATATCTAATGATAAAATTTGTAGTCTCATATTGGAGTTTCACTATTAAAGTGTGTATTCAGTCAAGCATTTTTCGACAATGGCTTCTTTGTTGAATTTTGTGGATACGTCCAAAGAAGAGATAGGGAAAACTATGAAAAGGATTGGTACACTTAATGGAACTTTTCACTATGATGAGGTGCTTGGATTCTTCATGACATGCCTCACTCACAAATTTGCAGGGGCCCAAATTGTATGCGCCTAAGATCCAAAGGTATTGGAGATAATGGATATCATTTTGGATGTTGTTAGAGTGCATGATCCAAAAAATGACCAATATGATCATCACCAAAGAGGTTTTTATGAAATATTGGACATGAGTATGTAACTAAGCTTAGTAGTGCTTTATATTACCTTAGATACCCTGTGGTAGTGTCCCCTTGATACTCAATGACATATGTTAAAAATATATAAGGATAAAACCAATATAATGCCCAAAGAAGGTTGTTAGGAGAAAAGAGGGTTATGAGTCAAAAATAGGGGAGGAAATGGATAGTTGAAGGGATAACCATTCCCTTACAATGTTTGAACTAGTGAACTCACTAGCACTTTGAAAATATGTGTCCAAATATAATCCAATGGATTTTTTGTTGAGATCATGTCTCATACAGAAAAAATCTATATGAAGCATGATTTTAGTTTTGACCAGGTTCAAATTCCATCCTCCATGACATTCAAATTGTTTTCCAAGTCTACAATGTCTCCAATTTCCATCTTATATCCATAATATTGAAACCTCATGTCAGCCTGTAGTGATTGAGATGATTTAGTCGCTAGTAGATGGAAATTCAAAAATTATGATAAGAAATATATGGTTGTAGTGAGCAATGAGACTTGGCATAAGATAAAAACATGGACTACCCAATATCCATGATGTGCTTTGGTTGTATTTGAGCCATATACTACCACATCATCTCTCCCTAAAGACAATAAACAACTTGGAGAGTTGATAACCTCACTAGGAAGGATTTCCCAAAGAAAGTGAGCACATTAAGGGAAAAAACATGATCTTGTGTAAGGAAATGGATAGGTAGTGGTGATTCCATGATCTAAATTGTTAACTTTTGGGTTATTCTGAAACTATGCGGGGTGTATGGTGAAACCCTAGATCCTTAATTGTATCTGATAGAACTTTTGCTAGATGACACTTAGGGATATTTTTATTCATTGTTTCGTGACCTTGGACATGGTACTAGAAGTGAAAATGTGTGCTTTTTTAGGTACAACCCTCGTATGTATGTATGCCAAATGCAGTAGTATAGAGAATGCCTAATAGGTTTTTGACAAAATCTATCAAAAAAATATTTTTGTCTGGAGTGAAATGATTAGGGGCTATGGGGTACATCACCTTCAATTTTGTTCTATCAGCATGTAGTCATGCAGGTTTAGTAGAAGAAGGTTATGTTGTGCTGTGCAACAACCCCCCATTTATTTGTCTTAATCCTTACATATTTATTGTACAAATAAATAGGGACCCTTAAAAAAGTTTAAAACATAAGAATATAAGTTTAATTTAAAATATTTTATTAGGAATAAATTCAATTTTCCCTTTTAATAAAACGTCACTAAAGCTTGAAGGACCAAAAAGGTCCCTTTAAAGACAAGTCCAACCATATCGCAAATCGCAAAGTCTTAAGAGCATACGTTTATCCATTGAGTCAAGACTTTCGACTGCAATAAACGATAGCCCTTGGAGAACCCAAAGACGTTCATTTTTTATAAAGGCTTAAAAATATTAATGAGAACGCTTTAAGGCAAAAATGCCCCGCACCACAATTCATATACTTGAAAAGCATCCCTCTCACAAAACGCAATATCATCGGACCCGACAGAACACTAAACCATATCATTAAAATAAAATTTCTTTTGATATATCACAAGAATTCCAACTAGTTCTGCCCATAACATTCCAAATGGTTCTGATAGCAATCAAGTTATTTATTAAAGGAAAGCACCCACAGAAATTATAAAGGTTAAACGAAAAGTTTTTCTTAAATATAAACCTAGGGCCCGCTATATTGCCACATCATTCATCACAATTGCAATCAGTAAAACTTTTTGGGCAATATCTATCCTTCGTTATCTCAACATCACCAATTGCGATATTGCGATACAATGATTATCGTAATTGCAAATCTCCCATGCTTAACACACCAATACGGTGATATCACTATCGCATATTGGCTTAACTCTTAAATAATGAAATTATTTCACCATTTTAGCAACTCTTGTGATGCAATATATTAATGAGTAATAAATAAAACATGTGGAGCCATGATTCCAGTTAATTAATGGGTTCTAATGGCATTAATGGTTACAAGGTGCAAGGCGATTTGGTGACCTTTTTAAATTGATTTGAATTAAAACCTCTATTTTGGTCATTTCAAAAGATTTATGTGTTCTCATGCATTTACGATTAACTCCTATTTTCTCTTCATTTGCTCTGTAATCTTTGTATTGCAGGATTTCTCTCAAAAGTAAATTGTGTGGCAAAATGACTAAATCTAAGAAGGGAAAGAAGTCTCATGAGGTTTCTCAATCCTCTACATCTGATGTCACTTAAATGCTTCCATTAGTTTCAAACACCAAATGCACCATTGATAGAAGGACCTACTCATGGGAAGCTATGTACAATCTACTGGAAAAGGAGGGTCCAAAAATAATTCAAGCCAAAGCAACAACAGATGATACCACTTCTTTTGAGGCTTCTTATTTTGAATCTACAAGTTATTTCTTGCATCGAATTTCTACGAGACCAAAGATTTTACCATACAATGACATGGTAAAATGGATTATAGACAATGTCAACATTGCAGACCGTACATTCTGGACTTCAAGAAAAGAATCTATTGGTTCCTTCACGACAGAGGATCTGAAAAGAATGTAGCATATACCAGTGCCACAGAAGGTATATGATAAATCTTTCCTTAAGCATTGCGCAAAGGAGAACGAGGATCCATTAGAACCAATTTAGCAATGGGAGTCCAATTCTAGCAAGTTCAAACAAGATAAATGTTGAAAATAGCAACAAGAATGATAAAAATAGAATCCAGAAATTCCAATTCTAATTTGTCCTTGAATTAAAATTGTGAATTAAAATTCAAATTTAGTCTCACTAGCTTCTTGAAAAACAATTAATTAATTCATCTTGAGTTAATTAGTTGGAGAAATTCAAGTTAGAAGTCTTTAAGAAGTCATGCAAGAGTTATCCCTTAAATTAAGGAGATTATCCCTTAATTAAGGAGATAAGATGAGTTATATTTGAGTTGTAATTAGTTAGCTCTGTTTATTGAGTTAAGTCCAGTTAAATTAGTTCCAAACTGTTTGAGGAACTAATTGTGAGTTATCAGTTAGTTGAGGCATGCATGCACTCAACCAGTGTACTCCAGATAACTTAAGATTCCCTCATCAGAAACTCATGCATGTCTATTCTGAGAAAGACCCAGTTGAGCTAAATGTCAAGGACATTGTACTATCAGTTGCATGTGTTTTCTTATAAAGTAAACTCATGCATGTAGAAGGAATAAGGTTCCTTGAGGATTGTGCAGTTCTGACAGGGTGTAGGATCAATGTGAGTGATTAGTCTTCCACTTGGTAATAGGAGGATCACCCAAGAGAAACTGCGCAAGGAAATAGGAGCTTGGAGGGTAGACGTGAAGGCTTGTGAGAAGCTTTGATTACCTATGAGCATCCAGGAGGATTGTACTGAGAGCTCGCTAGTTGTGAGAGCTAAGGCTTTGTATAATTCTGATGTATTTCCACCTTGTATGATAATACAAATAGTGGGGTTTTTAGCTGAGGCTTTCCCCAGAGTATTTTTTTTGTTTCATGTGCATTGATTCTTCTTCTTGTAATTATATGTGTTCAGCTTGCTGTTGCTCAATCTTGAATCTTCCGCAAAGAAAACTGATAGTAGAAGTAGATTATAGTATTTTGCTTTGGTATATTGCATTATCAGGGTAATCTACGGTCAGATTTTCTACATGGTCTTAGAGCGATATTTGTAGAGAATTTGCAGAATTTCTACATGGTATCAGAGCTAGCTGATCTATAGAGAAATTTCTACATGGTATCGGAGCCAAGTTTATCGGAGTTGTGAACAATATACAAAGAAGAGAATTTGAAGTTTGAAGTTCTGGGTTGCAAGTGAAAATTGAATTCATAACATACTTCAATTGAGATGGGACATTATGTGACTAATTTCCCATCAAAGAAGTCCAAGAAGGGATCCTTGGAAGGATCGGAAGGTGAGGCATTAAACTCTTAGTTTGAAATGGACTTCACCCTCATCACATGCATGGTGTCATCGATGATGGGTTGTGGTTTGTATCTTGACATTAGAGCCTCATTCCACATGATCAACAATAAAAGTTTATTTAGTACCTTGGAGGAGAAAGACCTCAAGATGTGCATAGAGATGGGTGACGACGAAAGGTTTAGTGTTTCAGGAGTGGGCACGGTTGCTTTTTAGAGGGAACATGGAGCTTCTATCACCTTGACAGATGTTAAGTATGTGCCTGGACTGAAGAAGAACTTGGTATCGGTCGCGATGTTAGAGGACAAAGGCTACGATGTTGTCTTTAGTAAGGGAAAGGTTTTCCTTAGACACATCACCACGAGACAGGTGAAACAGATTAGTTCACAAGTCAAGAACCTATACGCTCTTGAGCTTCAAGATGCATGCAAAGCCTTGAGGAGTAAAGAAAATGTTAAAGACTTGGTGATTGAGAGGGAGATTAAATTACCTCTCAACATGTAGTCCCAGAAGAAGTATCGGACAATTGTGGAGGAGCCGCAATTAAAGAAATGGGCAGAGGGATCACATGCAGCCATACCTCCAGGTGTGAGGTGGGGTGATGTGAAGTGATAGTCTCAAGAAGGTTGAAATTGGGCAGGGTCCATTGAGAGGTTTTATTTCATGGATCGTACCTTGCTACCAAAGCTCAAAGTACATAGTAGCAAGAGGAATCAGTGGGATTGATGCAGTTAGAGACCAAAGTGACAGAGACTAGAGTAGTCAGATACTGAAGAGCGCAGAGAAGGATTGAAAATAGTGCAAAAGGGTTGAGTCAGCGAAAGCACAGAGTTTTCAGTCGACAGAGGCAATAGTAGTCAGATACTTTGATGACATAGGCATCATTCTGATTCAAGTTGGATGTTTTTTTGTTTTTGGAGTTGTTGGAGCTACAACACTTGAGAGAAGTGTTGCATGCATAACATTCGAAAGGTTCATGATCAGGATCGAGTTAAATTCCTTTCTTGTTGAGAGGTAGTGTTGAAAATAGCAAAAAGAAATGATAAAAATAGAATACAGAAATTCCAATTCTAATTTGTCCTTGAATTAAAATTGTGAATTAAAATTCGAATTTAGTCCCACTAGTTGCTTGAAAAATTATTAATTAATTCATCTTGAGTGAATTAGTTGGAGAAATTCAATTTAGAAGTCTTTTTTAAGTCATGCAAGAGTTATTCCTTAAATTAAGGATATTATCCCTTAATTAAGGAGATAAGATTAAGTTATATTTGAGTTGTAATTAGTTAGCTCATTTTACTGAGTTAAGTCCAGTTAAATTAGTTCCAGACTATTTGAGGAACTAATTGTGATTTATCAGTTAATTGATGCATGCATGCACTCAACTAGTGTACTCTAGATAACTGAAGATTCCCTCATCAGAAACTCATGCATATCTATTCTGAGAAAGACCCAGTTGAGCTAAATGTCAAGGACAATGTACTATTAGTTGCATGTGTTTCCCTATAAAGGAAAATCATGCATGCAGAAGGAATAAGGTTCCTTTAGGATTGCACAATTCTGACAGGGTGTAGGATCAGTGTGAGTGATCAGTCTTCCACTTGGTAATAGGAGGATCATCCAGGAGAAACTGTGCAAGGAAATAAGAGCTTGGAGAGCAGAGGAGAAGGCTTGTGAGAATCTTTGATTACATGTGAGAATCCAAGAGGATTGTATTGAGAGTTGGCTAGCTGTGAGAGCTAAGGATTTGTATAATTCCAATGTATTTCCACCTTATATGATAATACAGATAGTGGGGTTTTTAGTTGAGGCTTTCCCCTGAGTATTTTCTGTGTTTCATGTGCATTGATTCTTCTTCTTCTGGTTATATGTGTTTAGCTTGATCTTGCTCAATATTTAAGCTTCCACAAAGCAAATTGATAGTAGAAGTAGATTATAGTATTTTGCTTTGGTATATTGCATTATCGGGTTAATCTACAGTCAGATTTTCTACATGGTCTTAGAGCGAGATTTGTAGAGAATTTGCAAAATTTCTACATGGTATTAGAGCTAGCTGATCTATAGAGAAATTTCTACATGGATATGTATCCTATATCATCTCTTGTTACTCCCTACTCTTATGTTGAAACTATGATGTGTAGACTATTTGTGCATGCCAATACTGTGGAGCACTCGAAAGGTATGCTTTTGACAAACAATTTAGTGGCTTTTCAGTAACATTTGTAACCTTTTCTGCATCATGAACTCAAAGAAATAAACAATTCTAATAAAAACATGTAAGAATTAACATGGAAAGCTTAATCGCTGATAATTGTCATTTTTCTATGCAGGGAAAGGTGGAAACGAAGAGCTGTCATTCAAAAGGGAAAGACAGAGGAGGAATAACTGCTGTCCCTCTAGAAGGGAACCGGATGCAAACAAGATCGAGCAGATCAAAGTAGAATAACCCAGGAAAGGAAGAAGGGATACCAATTCGGCGAAAAAGTGAAAGAAAAGTAAAGGATTAACAGCTTGGCGAATCCCTCAGGATATTTGATCCTCAGGGATCACTGTTTTACTTACTTTTGTTACCTAGATATCCCCACCGTTACTTTTATAAAAAGGAACAACATCGTTAAGCAAAGGGACTTTTTTTGTAACTTTCAGTTTCAGACTAAACTTTGATCATCGAGTCTCACTGAGACCTAGTTTACTGTACGTTTGTTGATGCGTTAATATAAAATACTTGGTGTTTATTTCATCTTTGCGCATGGAGTAATCTAAGGCGGTGTACCATTGTAAGCTAAGGGCCCGACTCCGAAGGACACTTGCTTTTGTATCATTATAACTTGATTCCTGCGTGGTTTGCTTATCTTTATTGCTCGATAATCTGATATGCTTTTCATGTGCTATTCCATGCTCTGCTACGATTAATTCATTAATGGTTCTTTCAGGAAATCTGTGTAGTGACTCTACATTGCATGATTGAATCTTTTCAGAGTTGATTGCATGTTATTAGTCTAAACTAGCTATTTCTGTTACAGAGCGTCTGTACTGAATATTACTGTTATTGGATTCATTTGAAATCCCGATTATTGGA